>JAQFYC010005558.1:0-14097 GCA_034694165.1 Tomocerus mixtus
AGGATCGGATCGGATCGGGATCGGATCGGTATACTAGTCGATCTTTGGGATCGGGGATCGCCAAAGTTACAAGTGTGATCTGATGTAACAAAATGTATTGTATTTCTGTTCGTTCGACCTTGAAATAATATGATACACTTACTAGACTTAGGCAATTACTTATTAATTCAAAATACGACGATTATACATAAATGTAATTGCATAACCAAATAAAGTAGAAGTGTTTGTTGCAAAAGTTTCCATGCGTTATGCATATTTATTAAATGGTACAACATTCTAAGTTGCAGTTGGTGGTTCCAAGTTGTAAGAAGCCTGTTAGGTAAACATTCAGGTACCCCAGTTGCAACACTAAATCTCATATTAGCTTTTACCGGCCACCCAGCACAAAGATGTCGGGTTAACTATTACAGATTACAACTAAGCAAAATATGACATATGTAATACCATACTTGGAAAATAATGATGTGCAATAATAATAATTATTAGTTTAGCACAATATGTATCTGTACACAGTAAATATATACTTGTTATACTATAGATAATTAATGTATATGTACTATAGTGGTGGTAATCCAACCTAACACATTCATCCATTACGTCAGCTTCAATTTATTTAATTCAAGAAAAATGGCTGAAAAAGTGAATAACACCTACCTATTATATTCCACTTACAAATATAATACCGCAACCGCAGCTAAAACTACTTAGCATAAAATGTGTGTTCAATAAAAATAACTGAATAATGTATAAATGTGGTTACATTTACAATACAACTACCTTGTCAAATAACATAGTTGGAGTTTTAAGAATCCTTTAAAATATCACTAAATAGTATGTAAAATGTTTCTGATAGCTTTGTACCAATATACCTTCATTAGAGGCAAATCAATATAACTACCTATGCTATAATATGCGATTTAAAAAATGCATTGAATGAACGAAGAATATTACCCACATTCATAAATATATTATGCATTATCTCAACCTATATAAAAGGTAAGCCGACAACAATTTAGAAATACATTGCTCTAGCTCTGGTAGTATCTGTACATGGAAAGTAGAAACAGTTTCTATCTTAATTTGTGGGCTCGAAATTAATTGACCCACAATGACTTGCTTGAAATTGTTAGTCTTTACAGTTGCAGTTGCAGCTTTCGCTGCTCACATTCCTAAGGTGAATTCGCAAATTAATTATTTTGGTGCTGGATTTTCTCCCTATGTAAGGAGCAGTGGGGCGCTATGGGACTCCTACTCTTTAGAAGAAATCAAAAAAATGCTTTATATTCTTCTAACTCATCATAACTCTATCTCTACATACAGCATGGGAGTTTCTCGTATGCAATTTTTTTATCACATATACTTAGTATATATAAATACATCAACTTAACCTATACCTATGTAATTTAGTTCGTCCTAGAATTCTACAATATTTCAGTTTCAAACTAGAAATAATTACAGATTATACTATATAACATATATTAAATGCAGAGTGGAACAACGGAAAGCCTTGGGACCAAGCCGATAGCAACTGTCTCATTGCTCGTGGGGCAGGGCAGATCAACAGGGAAAGGAACAGCGTAGTTCTTTCTGTCAATCAAGGGGTATTTCAAAATGACGACGGTGGACTTCAAGCTCGGGAAATCGAAAATGCTTTTTCAGCTGCAGCAGATGCAAATGGAATATTTCCTGGGACGGTCTGGGGAATTACATTTACTAACGAGTTTGTCACTGACGGTAACAATGGTCCTAGAGTCCTAAACATGATTCGCGATAATAAAGACCGAGCAAATAGAATGAATCTCAAAGTTGGAACAAGGATCCACACCTGTGGAGAGATTTATGGAGGACCCAATCAACAAATTATCAAAGATATCGTCAGAGCTTCAGATTTCATTATGTGCAATCTTTACCCACCATCTAATTCCGATAATGCAGACCGAGCAGTTCAAGCAATTAGCGATGCATACTACAGTAACAGGGATGGCTTCTGGAGAGAAAATCCTAACATTGAAGTTATGATTGGAGAAACAGGGTGGGCAAGTGATGGAGAAACATTCTTTAATCCACCCCATTTAAACACTATTGAACATCAGAAGAACTTCTGGTTGAAAATGAAAGACTGGTCCAACAGCAATCAAGTAAAGGTACAAATGTTTGAAGCCTTTGATGAACCATGGAAGCCTGGTTCCGGAGAAAAGAAATTCGGGTGGTGGTACAGAGCCCAGGATGATAGTCCATACTACATAGAAAAATCTACTGGAATACGATATGAATAAATATTTAAATTTTGATCAAGAATAAATAATACGCGACAATTACATAAGAGCAATTAATGCATTCCAAAACATTATGTTGTGCTGTAATTAGTATTTATTTAATGTCAGCCTCAGCCTACAATTTCAGTCTGAGTTCCGGTATACTCAAAAGCGCATCGATTCATGTATCCACCATGTATCATGGAATTCATAAAATACTTGCAAAACTTTTACTAATATATCATATTTACATGTATCTCTAATGGACACTGTTTTCATAGTTTACTCTAGTTTACTCTAGCAGTGAAGCCAAGTATTGCTAATAGACATCTTACCTGTGGACCTTACTGAAACACTACTATTAAAGGTCACTTATTTTCCAACATGATACGAAATTACGTAGTACTATAAAAGGGTTATAACTAATTTACATATCGATCAAAGCTGCAAATAGCTAGCTGTAAAATAACTAAATTATCTACATACGTACAGATATGTATGCACATAAATATAATATAGGTATGTAGTAGAAATATATCTTCATCTTAAAGTGTATGTAAATGCTAGTGCAAATAATTGATTGAAATACGGTACAAATGGATGTAAGAAAAGGTTATTTATGTAACACTTTTCACAGTGCAGTCGCGCAGTCTAATTCCCAACTTTGTTTCAGTTATCTGGCATTCCCAGTCTGCGCACAATATGATAGCACAGATATGATATGAATGAATTAATAAATATGAACTTGAGCTTGCACTAAACGCGACATTTTGCTTTTGCTTAGCTGACTTTAACTAAAAAAGAACATGCAGGCACAGGTAAATGTTGTATCTTAGTATGCTTAGGATAGCTAACCACAGTAGTGGAGTATCCATATGTATGGAAATAATGTGTACCTCTATGTATACATAGGCATAACTTAGGTAGCAATACTGTAATAATGGTAGTAGTATATGTATTGTCCTTGCATAAATATTGTATTTGTATGTATGCAGATATTATTCATGTGTAGAGTTGAAATACCAGGGCCAGAGCTTACCAAAGTACATGCGAAGCGGTGCATACTATTATACAACTATCTAAAAATTATGCGTTAGAACAATTCGGCCTAGTTACTTATTACAAAATAATACACGTATCATGGAAAAAGTGCTACTGAATGAGGGCTACATGGAACTGGGAAGCTATTGAAATTATTGCATGTTGATTCTCAGATTGCCGCAATTATCTTTCATAGTTGTACAATAATTCGTGCTAGCCGAGCCTCTGCTGCTGCTTTTACTATTACAATTAATTACTAAAGGTAAATATTTTATTTGTAAAACAAAATAATAACACGCAATGCATTTAGTTCGATGGCTACTGGCTTTGTAAGTAAATGGAAGATATTTTTAAGTGTTCAATTACTTAATAAACTGACAAATATAGCGGATTTTAGGTACATTCTACATCGACGGGTGCACATAGAGAAGACAAATATATTTTTTTGTGTACGTAAAGTAGTACATACAATAAACGTGTTGCATTGTGTAGTAATCCATTTCACAATTTTCATATGACTAGCAGGTATTCTATGGGGTGCGGGTGCTGTAATGCAAGTATTTATATACATCAAGATCCAGGTATTTAACAGGTCGGTAGTAGACAATCCTTTTGTAAGTTTCTGTATTGTATGCTATTGTGAAGAATTTGGAATTGGTCAACTGGATGAATTCAGAGTTAATGCAAATATGCAAAATACCATGAATTACATAATAACACATTCATGAAAGCCATGGAACATGAAACTGGCAAGGCAAGTGTGGTAATAGCAACAGCAAGCATGAAGTGTGGAAACAGAAATGCTTGACAAGATAATAGAAGGCAAATAAACACGCACGCGTTTACTTTAATGCCTCGACTTTCCTTATACTACAAAATATTTCCTCTGTTTATCTAATCTGTCTGTCCTCTGCCCTAAATTCTTAATCCCTTTGTATCAAAGAATATCATTCTTTTCCAATCTTATGAATACATTACTTGCACTAAGGAAATTAAATTACCTTTGCCATTTACCATTGTACCATACCTTACCAAATCGTTCTCATTTTTTGTATCTTTACATACTGCACTGCATTACTATATATACAGTACAGACAGATTAATAGACTTGCTTTTCTAGACCGTTCATTCTGAAGGAAGCCGGAAAGTGTTTCTCAATTTAGATCAGCAGCTGACTGCAGAATTTCAGTACATTCACTCACACTCTACTGTGTACATCTACAACACTTGTTTGTAAACCAGCAGTACTGTATTAAATTGCTGGTACTTAAACGGAAGCAGGGATCCCGGCCCGATCCCTACCCGGTCCTTGACCTGAATTGTAATTGTTAGCACTAGCACGTATTGCGGTATCAGCAAATCAGCACAATTTCTGCCTGCCGGATCTTACTTAAAAAACAAACTGTAAGTAAACATAAAAATATTACTCCACTCTATACCAAATGTCACAGTCCAAGTTAAAATTTTAAGTTTGAAAGAGGGCCGAATCTTTCAATAAACTTTTGACAAGCCATATTTTTTGCTTAGGTACTCATATTGGCACACTTTTTTTCGTCATTAAATTCGTCATTAAATAAACTAAATAAATAAACATATGTAAATTGTGGTTTTGCAAAGTAAATAAATAATGGTACCAATTGCATTGTAATATCTAAAATACTATGGAGCAAAATTCATTTTAATGACTACTGAAAACATAGTTATACGTATATTT
The DNA here is from genome assembly GCA_034694165.1 of Tomocerus mixtus. Lineage (NCBI taxonomy): Eukaryota > Metazoa > Arthropoda > Collembola > Entomobryomorpha > Tomoceridae > Tomocerus > Tomocerus mixtus. The sequence goes on from JAQFYC010005558.1 coordinate 5,011, forward strand.
GTTCTAATGAAATCTTTTTCGATTCTAGGGTTTGTTTGCAGCACCAATATGACGATATTTCGATGTACGGGATCTTCGATGCCAAAAGTGTGTGCTAGAAGCAGTCAAAGAAGTCAATGGAGTATTTCCTCACTGCTAAATAGGAACCGTTTGTTTGCCACATCTTCGGTAGCACCCAAGATTACATCTGTAGATACTCAAAGTGAGGATTATCAATTTTTTCCAAAGAGCTCAATTTCTTCCTATTATTTCCAAAAATCGCTGCCAAGATTGCCTATTCCAAAACTGGAGCTAACATGCAAAAGGTATTTGGAAGCCCTCGCTCCGATTTTACCAGAAGAAAAGCATACTAAAACAGCACAGATAGTTAAGGAATTTGAAGGAGATATCGGGCAGCGTAAGTGAACTCATTTGAATTATGTAATTGTAATTACTGCCTTAACCTTTTAGTTTGCAATCAATAATGTAGTTCTAAAATTATTTCAGAGCTGCATAACGATCTGCTACAAATGGACAAATCTCTGAAACATACAAGCTACATTTGCGATCCATGGTTTGAGATGTATTTAAGGGATCGCCAGCCTTTACCAATCAATATCAATCCTGCCTTGGTTTTTGTTGAAGATACTGTGATAGATAGCCTACCAAAGACTCGTCGTCAGCTCGTCCGTGCCACCAATTTACTCGTATCTTCTCTTCGGTAAATATCTATAATATGCTTAAATCCTTCAGTTTCCGATAAGTTTTGTAGACACAAGAAGTAATTTTTGCAAATATTCCCAGTTTTATGAAGACTTTGGATAAAGAAACTCTAGCTCCAGAAGTATACCACTTAAATCCAAAAAAGTCAGACACGCCTATGTATAGAAGGGCTATGAAGCTGTTACCTTCCTCATATGCTACTTACGGATCATACCTTTTTAAGGTTTATTTTTAAACCGCTTCTAATACTACTTATTTTTAAATCTTCAATAATCATCACAAACACATTGATCAGAAATGTTAATTTTGCATAACATTACTATACAGGCCTTCCCTCTGGACATGTCACAATATACAAGTCTTTTCCGATCCACACGAATTCCTGAGAAAGGTATCGATAGACTACAAAAAGGTGGAAAGGAAGTTCGACACATAGTTGTTTTGCGAAGGGGTCATTTTTATTCATGTCCTGTACTGGATGTTAATGGTAAAGAATTCTACCATAATAGTTACGCAATTACTATTTTAACATGGAATCCTTGGAATTTACTTTGATTCACTCTGTCTTTCAACTTTAAAGGAAACATACTTTCCGTAGAAGAGCTACTTGGCTCACTGGAAAGCATAATAAATGACGACAGACCTCCAGAGTGTCATCCAGTTGGCGTAATGACATCTCAAAATCGTGATAAATGGGCCGACATTAGAAATCATATGGTAAACATTAGTTCTAGAAATAAGAATTCACTCCATGAAATAGATTCTGCTCTATTCGTCCTGTGCTTGGATGATGATGAGCTTGGCACCGATCCAGTAACAGTTACAAGGCAGTACCTTCATTCTGACGGTTGCAATAGGTTTGTTAACAACAATAATAGTTATTTTATTGTCATCTAGTAAATGTCATAAGTTACATAAGCAATTTATTATATTTCTTATTTTTTTCAGATGGTTTGATAAATCGTTTACTCTCATTTTAAGCAAAGATGGTTGGGCTGGGGTTAATTTTGAGCATGCATGGGGCGATGGGGTTGCAGTAATGCGCTTCTTTAATGACATACATCGTGATGCTAGCACACATCAATGGTCTAATGATGTTAAAGCGATAAGACCTTTCGTGGCTCCTGTGAAATTAAGTATAATTTTAGCACAAACATTCAGAAATCATTATATCGAATTTATCTTTTAAAAACTTTTACAAGATTGTAACTAGTTTATGTTGACCTATAGCTTTTGACTTGGACTCTAGAAGTAAAGAAGGAATTCAAGATGCGAAAAATAGGCTAAAAGAACAATCAGAGAGCTTGGATCTCCATCCTTTTATTTTAGAGTCGTTTGGCAAAAAGGCTTGTAAAAAATGGAGCATCAGTCCCGATTCAGTTATGCAACTTGGTTTTCAGGTTGGAAAATAAGTCATTGTATATGAGTAAATTATCATTCTAATCGTATGCTGCATTGTAAAAAATATTTTTACCAATTGCCAACAGGTAGCATACTACAGACTATTTAATCGTTGCCCTACCACTTACGAATCTTGCAGCACATCTGCCTTTAAGCACGGGCGGACGGAAACCATAAGACCTGCAACGCTCTTGACAAAGGTTAAAATTAATTTGGAGTTCTAAATATTCCCACTTATTAATACTTGTGCATAATTGTTGTTCTACCACTATATTACTAATATACATATTATTATTTAGGAAGTATGTGAGCTGCTATCAAAAAATGACTGGTCCCAGGACAAAGATAGATTGAAGGATTTGATAAGACAGTGCTCTGAGAAACATGGGACTTTAACAAAAGATGCTGCTATGGGTATGATATGATCACTATTTTTAAATTAGCACACTAGAATTACTAGAATAACGCTTATCAATCTTAAGATATCAATAAGCAAATAATTGTTAATTGAACTATAAATAGGCCAGGGATTCGACAGACATCTATTTTCTCTCAAAACTATTGCTAAAACCAAAGGAATGGAAACCCCTATGATATTCCAAGACGAGGCTTATACTCATATTAATCACAATATCCTATCAACGTCCACATTGTCCAGTCCAGCTGTTCGGGTTGGTGCATTTGGCCCAGTTGTCAATGATGGATTTGGCATTGCGTAAGTCGTTATTTATAACTTATATTACATTTGATCCATTTGTTTGTAAGGAAGAAAGGCTAGCGTAGTTAACTGATGACTAATTGTATGTATTTTAGGTACCAAATTTGGGACACTGGCTTGGGGTGCCTGACAGCAACGTACAAAGGCCAGAAAGATGGCAAAGCATTCGTGGAAACATGTCAGAAAGTTTTCAGTGATATTCAAACTACAATGAGCTCATAAATTAGCACTCATTATATATATATATATATTTAGTATATAGGTAGGTAGGTAATATATTATAAGAAGCCCATCATACACTTTATTTGATTATAGGCTTGTGTATTATAGTATAAGTAATACCTATTTCTGAGAGATACTTAAGGTGTAAGGAATTAGTTCGCTGGACGAGACAACAGTATTTATTTTTTGTAAGTGGTTAATATGGTTAGTTTTGGAATGCAAGTGCATCTTTTAGTAATGTTAATTATTAAGGATAAACCGATAATTTCATTCAATAATACTAAGTATAAGTTCTAGTGTAGTTTAAGTGTAATTGCATGTAAAACCCGGAATGCTGATATAAAAGTTAAGTTAAATGGATGTAAGCGATATAAGCTTCATTAAATTGTCCATTGTCGCAGTGTTTTTTGCGTGCATTTAATACCGATTTCGTTTCGTGTAGATGGATGTCCTAACTTGTCACTTAAATAAAGCAGAATTACAATTACTGCATTGGTACACGGGATGCATTTATTATTATCAAATATAGTAGAGCACATTCCACACAGCGTATTTGACAAGTAAATTGTGGCTTCTTATATAGCTAAACAGTTTTTGTTAAATTAGATAATATACAGCGACAAATGTATTTCTAAGGCACGATTTTTCAGGGCGCTCTAGTAGACAAGCGCGATCTCTTATGCGAGCTCCACAAGATACAGATATAATTACAATGCCTAAATATATGTTGTAATTAGCATTGATTTCGACTTTAATTAACACATTTATATATAAATAATATGAATGAAGTCGCTTAACTGTAGGAATACCTATTTGTAGGCGTAGGTGTGTGCCTCATCATTAATCATTAATGGAATGTGGAATATATATATGTTATATATTTTTTAAATCAATTAACTAATACATACTAATATAATGATTTATCTCATACACGATATCATTATTGATTAGTTTACTAGATAATGGTAAGTATACCGTTAGTAATAAATAGTACGACAGATTGTTGACTAGGTACTAGTAGTATAGGCAGTAGGGGAAAGAAGTAGGTAGACATCATTCATGGTATCATGGTACTCCTGTTTATAACATTTTCAAAAAAATCTGCCAAACCACATTATTTTCGCTCAAAATCCATTTTGCATGGCACATTAAGTAACAAAAAATATAGGAGGTAGTTCCCTTACAAAACATTTTGTGTGCTTACTTTACTACTTTTTCTGCATGATGAGTACACTTAAGAAGTCATACTCATTTCACAAAAGTAGATTTGTTCCCGTAACTACTTTGGAAAGGCTTTCCAGATTTTGATACATATCGTGAGTATATTGTTATGTCTCTCGGTGTTGGTTTCGTAGCTCCTTCAATGCCCCGACGTACATAATTTCGATAAATGTCTCTGGACACCTGTTTGAAGAGGCAGAAAATTAAATAAGCAATACTCATCATATAATATTTAAAAATTGCAATTGGATTACTGTAGCTGTAGCTAATGATAATGCTTACTCTGGAAACTGTCGGCGGTGTTACTTTGAATGAACTATCTTTGGAAAATCCACTTAGCGGAATTACAGGAGACTGTACCATTCTTGGTGACTGATGTGATATTTCAGGCAAATGTTGAAACTGTACAAACCTAACAAAAATATACATAGAACTATTATACAAAATACATTCCAAAGAATTAAGCTAATAGTTGTAATTTTTGTTGGAGATGGTTATAGTGTAGGCGTAGGCTACAAATGTTTTTCACAGGCCTTTTGTATTATTTTAATTAAGTTACCTCTTATAAAGTAACACATCTGATTTCCTCGGCGATTTCAGTTCAACTCCATATGATTCTTTCATTGTACAAAAGAATTTTGGGAAAGTTAAATCTCCATGTTGGGACCTGGATCCTGAAGACTGAGCCCCTATATTTGAGCTGGCCATGCTGGAACTCATTTCTTCACTGCTTGAATAATCTGTGTCGGAACTATAAAAAGTGGTCAAATGAATTACTTGAAGCCCGTAAAAGTTAAGACACTAAGACGCATTGCATAAATTGATTCTTACCTAGTAGAGTTTGTGCTACTACTGGTGGAACTTAAGCCCATAATTGATGGATTTTTGAAAGAAATCACTTTTGCTGCCTTCTTGCTGGTGCTCGTTTCTTCCTGCCGTTTGCCTGGTCTAATTCTAATCACAAAGGGACTAAAATTTGCTGTAAAATTTGGCATGAAATCCCGTACAGAATGACTTATTTTGAAAGCAAATACGTCTAATAGAGGAATGAATATTTTTGGACGATAAAAATCAGCATAAGCATCAATGTCATCCCAGTCTTCACAGGGTAACAAAATGCAAATTTTTTCCGCTTCTTGGGCAGAGAATGGCAAGGCTTTTAGAACATTGTCAGGAAACCATTCAGTTACTCTGCAATTATTAAATAGAAAATTCAAGTCAATAATACTAATCTATAAAGCTTACAATACCTATTAATTAACTTGCCATAAAATAATTTTGCAAAGGAATACTTACGGCCTCAATCTGGTTTTGGATTTGTTCGTAAATCGCATATCTGGTCTTTGGTGTAGATGTAAATCGTTTTCGAGTATCCAGATTGGCCAGATTTCTTGAGAGGGTTTGTAAACTCCAAGAAACAAATTTATTGCATTTTGCTTTTCGGCATCTGGTGAAAAGGCAGTTAGTTTTAAAATTCTTAAACAAAATTATAATCGCTTCTTGAAACCCAATAAGTTTTGTACAAATACCTGAAAAAGTATTGGAATAATATCGAGACAGAGTTTGCATGATATCATTTCCTTGCGATGTCCACGGTGCTGTCTTTCTGTATGTATTTATACGGTGAACCAATTGCGATCCTCCGTATTGCAATGCCAACGTATCTCCATGATCCTCGTAAAGTTCCTCGAGCATTCTAATGACATCCGATTCAAATTCGGGTTCCAGATCGTCAGTTAAAACTCCAAGTGACCGTAACTGTATTTCAATCCACCACGACTTATTAACGCATTTTAAATGTTTGTCAATCGACTTTTATTTTATGAAAAGTAAATCAACGTTGTTGCACGCTTTGCTGCCGCAAAATTTCTACCTGGTGAGTTAGCCCGCATTTGCCAAGAGCAAACTGAGCAGTATTGGTGCGATCCAAACAATCAACGCAATTTATCCTGACAAGCCCAGTTTGTTTCCGTCCACTAGTCGCAGGCTCGTCCTTCAGATGAAAAAAGAAATTCAATAAGAAAGCATAACTATGTCAAATACCCTAGCTATCCCCAGTTTTCCCCATAGTTATTTATTAATTGTCCCTTAATGGCGACATAGCCACACTCACGTCAGTACCGGTGTATTCAGTACACGAGTGCAAGCTTCTGTGGCTTTGGAAGAAATTGGTTTTGTGGAAAACGTCTTCGGAAATATTGGCAAGTTTTGACAGTACATTCTCTTCCTTCCTATAATAATTATAATTTTTATCATAATACAATTAAAAAAATAATGTGCATATTTTAAAGACTCATTAGTATTAGTAAGGTATAAAAACCGCAACTTTCGATATTTACATTTTGTTGGTTCGTGCCATGTCAAATCCAATGTAATGTATTTTATGCTTGGGTGGAAGAAACTGATTTAAAGTCTTTATGGCTGTCACGTATTCTTCGGTTAGAATACTTTCATGCTTCTTTCGCTCTCTTTTCTTGACAAGGTTGACAACCACCAATGGGCTTCCAAAACGATAAAGTAATTCACCAAAATGTTTACCTAAAATACAAAGAGAAAATATAAAACTACTTAGTCTTAAAACTAAGATGTTTATTTATCCATGTTAAGCAGTAAATAAAGATGTGCACCTGCGGTTTCGGCAAATGGGTCAGCAAGGTCGATACCAATAGGTGGCTTTGGTACCATTTTTGCTATGTCTTGGCTCCAATGTGCAGGTATGGAGCCTCGCATCTGCACAAACGAAGTAAATCTTCCTCGTTTGAATGAAGATACACTGCCATCAAAAACAATTTGCTCTGTTTCGACCTCATTGCCTACATCCCCCTATAATCAGACACAATAATGCATTAATAGCATATACTATGTATTACGTAAATCTAGCCCCATTACAGACGGTACCTATTGTCATGTCAAAACATCTTTAACATGGGAAAAATAATACATGGAAATGATCGGAGGATGGAACATGTACTGTAATTTTAAAAATTATAGACAATTAAGTTAAGTAGCACGTTATTAAACCTGAAAATTCGCTCCACGTTTTAGAAATCTCGTACCAGCGTAGTAAGCAGATCTACGAGCTATCAAAGTAAGATATATTGGCTTTCCATAAACGCAAACATTTGATTGTCCGATAAATCCTATAAAAATGGACTTATTAGGACACCCAATGTGTGAAACAATTATTAACATAATGTATTACAATCATACAATTGTCTACTTTGTCAACTTAAAAGGTAATAAAAGTTATCATTTTATGGGCGACAAACCATGTGTAACATAAAGAATCCAATCAGGATGTAGAACTTTCTCCACTTCTTCTATTAGAGATGCATTCCAAACAAATTTCCTGTTAACTATGTTACTTAGCCCGTAGCACCCACTGAAAGAAAGTATACATATAAAAATATGAATTAAAATTATGATTATGAGTTATCGACAAAATTGTGGATCAACTTATGTTCAATACTAGTAAAAGGATATTTTTTTTATATAATAAAGGTTTACGATTGATGATCAGCTATAGAAACTTTATGTCCAGGTATCATTTGATGAGGTTTTGTCAAATTGTATTGGAGACTATTCGTAAGATCATAACTGTAGCTGTATGACAAAAATATATATGGATTAGATGCATGTAGTAGGCAAACTTAATAATATGAATTGTTAATCTTATGATATTCGTGAAATTCCTTAATAACTTACGTAAAGTAAAAGTTACTGGACAAATCAATACTCTGAAAAAGCTTAAGATATTTAATCTCATCGGGATTTTTTGAAGGTCCTTCGCTAGGAATATGGATACAAGCAGTATCTTCAATTTTATAAATGGCATGGTGTCCGATTGTTGCGACCTTTCTTCGTTTTGTTATCAAAACAATGTAGTAGCCTTCTAAAAATCTTACGAATCCAAATATACCAAATGCAGAAACTGTGCGAACCAACCCACTGGGATTTTTTGGTCTATTGACGCAGGCTATTGTCGACAAAAGATCTTTCATTTCTTTTGACGTGTATCTAGCTTGATCTTCCACAATATTTAGTTCTTTGGATTCCGTTCTGTCAATTTTCAATATTCTGAATTTCGATTCTGTAAGGTTGGAGCCCACTAAATAAAATTTCTGAAAATAAAAATAAGCACAATAAAATTTTCTGGCATACGCTAGTCACTTAAATCATAAATCCAAATCATATCACCCATTAGTTATTAGTCATTCGTCATTAGTATTTCATATTTTAAACTTAAATCAGCATCATTCGTCTTCTTAAACAAAAAGGTAGCCAAGTCGCCAAGTGCATCACATTCACATATTATAATAATAAGCAAAAAGAAAAATATCTTTACCATCCGAGTTTCATATAAAACCATTTTTTGAATAGTAATGAAATATGGTTGGTATTCCCCATTACTATTTGGAGGTGCAGTTGAATTTTCGTGAAGTCCGTCCATTGCAAAAACTGCCGATTTGTTAATTTTCAATCGCTTATTTTTTAAAACATGCTGATTATATTATTATATTTACTTTATTATTAACAAAATAGTTCCTTTCCATGTTAGCAGCTCAATCAGCTGGTTATTGTGCAAATTATACAGATGACAAGTTACAAGTTGCCGCTAAAAATCCCGCAAGTTTTGAACATTTCTTCCTTCAATGCAACAAACACTGTTTAGCTAGAACACGTCAACACGTCACCTTGCTCTATCATCTGCTACCTTGTGTCAGGACAAAAAGTTAAACGAGTTGGAAAGAAAAAAGAATCGGGACTATCGGGACTAAAATATCTTTCCGAAAATTGAATATTGTCAAACTAAAATGGATAGC
>JAQFYC010005559.1:0-14096 GCA_034694165.1 Tomocerus mixtus
CTCCCCATTTGATGTTTGTGTACTCTCTGCCAACTTCCATACATTTCTGGAAACAATATAAAACGAAATTAATTACGGTTTTTGCAATCACCTAATACTTTTACAATAAATTAGGATGTTATTATTCTGGAAACGAAAATCAAATTAAAAATATTCAACATTAGTTACAATTAATTACAAGTTAGGAAAAAGGATCTTAATTAAAGATTACCTGTTGTGCCTGCAGTCTTTGTGATAAAGTATCAACATAGTGAAGAAGAGCCAAGTAGACAAACTGGTACTGAGCTTCAGTCTGGACCATTCCTGATCTTTGACCTCTTACCATTTGAATTGTACGTCTCACATCAATATCCGTATGTAAACCACACCGTTTCACCTAAGTACAGACAAATTATTATTAACAGCACAATTTTCAATGCCTACTTATTTGTAATTGGATTATGTTTATAAATCCCAGTTAATCGTAGACAACCGCAGCCTAACTGCAAAAACTGTACTGATATTAAGCAAAACTAAAAATGCTAGAGGTTAATAACAATTGGATTTAGATATTAAGCGTCTGAATCATTGCGGCCCATTGAAGCATTACCCTCAGAATTGCGATTTTACGTCTGACGTTTTAAATTAGCCGTATACCTGGGTAAATGGGGAATTACAGATAATATTTAAAGAAACTTGCCTGGTCAACGATGAGGTCAATCACTATGAACGTCCCCGTTCTCCCGATTCCAGCAGAACAGTGGACAACAATTGGACCAGCCCCTGGCAGACTTTCTTGACGGGAATTCACTTCCGACAAGAAATTTAGAACGCAGCCAGGATCATCAGGGACTCCATGATCTGGCCATGCCTAATTTTAAAGAATAAAAAGTACTTTCGTCAGAATGAAGGTTCAAACGATAAAGAAAAACTAATGTTGCTAATTACTTGGAAATGGAATTGATAAATGACACGCTCCTCTCCATCCTTTGAGATTACAAACTCCCTTAGTGTAAAATCGCTGTTGCCAGTAGATTTTTGATGAGTTAATTTGATTCCTTCGCATTCCTTAACTTCGCCAGGGTCGGGCCAGTAATGGGCACATTTACTCTAATAGAAATAATTGATAATTTGCAATTAAACAATAATGGACAATTCAAATTAGAAATAATTGGCGATTTTCGTACAATGATTTAGAAATTACAATAACTAACCCTGTTTCTTTCAAATTCTTTGGTAGTCATTACAATAACACGAGAGTTTTCTTGCCACACCATGTACCAAAAATCGGCCGTAGTGGACGGGAGACATCCCTGAGTAGCTATATAACATTTCTTACAATCTTCAAAAATCTCATCTTCAGGCTGTACAATGAAAAACGAAGATAATAATTAAAAATGAAGACGTGGAATATTTGCTTAAAAACTGTGTAAAAAATTAAGAAAAATGAAAAATATTTTTTGAATTTTCTGTTTTTTCAGTTGTGCGAATACGTACTTCACTCACTTTAATATAATTAGCATTTATATAATCATGAGGCCAAGGTTCCTTTAAGATAACTCTGGTGTGATCAAAAGGCAGAATGTTTTTGTATCGATTTTTGTTCCTGTTCGGTTGCTTCTGACCTTCTTTCCGAGAAAATAGATGCTTCACTTCCTGTTGCTGCAGAGATTCGAATTCTTCCCAAAATCCGGCCTTCTTCCCGTTTTCTCTGTTTAGTTCTTTGACTCGCACTTCAATTCCAGAGGCTGGGATCCTAGTTGCATTCAGGGGCTGTTTCAAGTGCACAATTGTACCCGTAGTGTCCACCATTGGATTCTTTTTACAATGCTCTACGAGCTCGCTAAGGGATTCAAATTTTTCACCACCTCCTACGTCATATTTTCCTCCCTGATTAAAAAAGAACAACCACAATTACATTTTTTAAACTTAAGTAGATAATTACATTCTTTTACTAAAATAGTTCGCATTTTAAAGTTTTTTAAAGCTATCCTTACTTGACAACGAATTTTAACGTGTGTGACTGTATCGTCTGTTCTTACGGATAGAACAAAATGTCCAGGTTGTGACTGTGACTCTCGGACAAGAAATGACCCAGGCCGAGCCTTATCTAATAGTACCTGAGAAGAAAATGAAAATTACACTTAAATCAGCATGGAAAGACTAGAAACGATAAAAAAAAGTCTATAAAAAGTGTAAATAAAAAATGGTTTTACCTTTTCAGCTTGCTTTCCTCCAATATCTCCATGAAACCAGCGCTCATTTGTCGGATCGGCACAATATAACGGATATTTTAATTCTATAGGCTCCCCACTCTTTTCCCTTAATTGACCCTGCAATTTGATGTGAGAAGATTTAGCCATTATTGTTCCGCGTTGCAAATTTACTTGACACTTGGTTGGAAATTATAATTAATTTATGTCCTAACGATAGAATTTGAATCGAAAATCGAAAAATCCCTGGACAGACAGACTAAAAAGATTCAATGTTTGGTGTTCGCGTTCCCTTGTGATTCACATCACGTCAATATTATTATGTAGAGTACATAAATAAACGAGTAGTTACTATCTTACTGTTATTATTATTTGCAAAATAGTAAACACATTCACCAGAATATAAAACCTAAAATTATTTAGGTAATAGGTAGGTACACTTGATTCTGTAATCTGGCTAATGCACAATGCACATATACCTACTACTTTATAGTACTTCTGCATTACAAGATAAAAATGTTTACATAATAATTATTAATTTAGTAAAGCTTCTTTTTTACTTGATTTTCAGTGTAGAATTGTATAAGTTCCGATAAAGTTGCAAATTTTTCACCACCATACAGATCGTAAAAGTCTCCTGCAGACAAAACAAAGAATTTAGTATGTAAAAACGTCCTTAATAAGACTGAAAATATATATAACTGTTCAGAAAACATTAACAAACCAGTATTTTGAATTTTAACATGTGTGACTGTTCCATGTCTGCGGACTGAAAGTGTAAAATCTCCAGGGGAAGATCGGGATGGGCGAGCTAGAAAACTGCTTTCAGCTCCGCGATCCATAAGTAGCCGTTCTGCATCCACACCTGAGATATTTGGATGAAACCATCTGCAAAAATTGGCAGAAATTATGTTTTTGCAATTTATTTTAATCATATTTTAGCTTGTCCGCATATACTTCAGCTCATACTATTTAATATAAAGAAACGGAACGGACTGTATTTCTATTTTTACTGTAATCATTATCATTGCAATGTATAATTAATTATTGGCCCACGGTACGTGGACGTAATTGCAAATAGATTATTCTAATTAATTCTTTAATTAATTCCGAAATTAATTCGCTTAAAAAAAGTAATTAAATGCAATCAATTCATCCAAATTCCCAATTGTAATTCACTTTCCTATGTATCAATAAAATACAGATATATCTCATGTACCAAAAATTGGCAACCAATATTTGCGGAACCTTTCCATCCGAAACAAATTGCAAAAAAAAAAACAATTACAGATATTTAATTCGCTACACTAAATATACATAAATTTATTTTTTGTGATACAGATTTAATTATATTAGATTTAGGAGAATCTCTTTTAAAATTGGCAATTTAGTACATAAATTCAAAACTATGTACACATTTGTACGTAATGAAATGTAAACAGGAACCTCCCAAGTCTGTATGTGCAATGTTTGCACAAAAATTGACACACACAGAGTTTATGTACAAATGTTTAGTAATAATATTGCAAAGTGGCCGATATTTTGCATTTAAGCATTTAATTTATGTAAATTAATCATTACCTTCTGTTGGTCATGGTTTGGAGCACCAACTGAATTAAAACTAAAGGCTATTAGTAATTATACAAAGAGAAAATGAAAAAAGATGAGTTAAAAGAAAAGTGTTTGAGTTTTATTTTATCTCTTCCTTCTGCTGACGGCAGCAGAGAATGAAGAGAACTCACTGGCGGATTATCTATCTATCGCAGTGTTCTTCTGGTTCTGACTTTGACTTCCCTGCTCTTTACATCTACGTACGTACGTACGTAGGTACGTGTATTCCATCCTTCTAGGTACATTTTTCCTATGTGTATCTGTACTTGTACCATATTGCATATTGAATTGCATTCTATATTGCTTATTGCTATGCACATACATAAAGCTAAAAAGTAAGTACATAAGTAGTAAAGTACATAATGTAATGTAATGTTATGTATAGAGATGTTATAAATATGTGTATGTAGTATGTATGTACTTAGGATACGGATCTTTATGCATATAATTTACGTATAAGTTGGTTTGCCAGTAGTTTAGTAAGTAATTCTCCCTTCTACTTGTGTCATACATACCTACTGTACCCCATGCATCGTATATTACAGTATCTATCACCTACTTTAATGTGTATACAGTTACAGTACAGGGAATGTCAGAACGCATGTAGTTTATGCAACAATATTAATATTACAATAGTAGCTATGCAAATTTATCTTCTGCATCTCTCGTTTCCTCTCTGTATCTGTTGTCGGTAAATAAAACAAAAGGACAACAGCTGCTTAGCTTAAATATTTTGGCGAGTGGAAATTGGAAGTGAAATAATTTTGTCAATTCGAGTTTTAAGCTTATGTCTAACGGAACATATTTATAACCCAGTTTTTTGACCTGTTCATATTTATTTTTATATTTATTTTTGTATTGCATGCAAAATTGAATGGTATATAGACTCAGCTCGAATTACTTGCAAAAGTTTGAATTAGTTTGGCAATAATTGCAAATGCCATAGATAAATATATGAGTTCACGGAATAAGTACTCCACTATAGTCTCCACAGCAGAAGAGATAATCGAGATCATATTTACATGCAATAAAGAAAAAATTTATTGTAATTGCAATTGCAAATTCCTCGACCATCCATAGGGATCACTCTTTTTTTAAAACGACTCAACTCTATTTCACCATATTAAATAAAATACATGTAATTAATATAATAGTGTTTTGGGGGATGATCAGTATTCTCATGAATAGCTCACTGTTTCCCTGTTCTAAACAATTCTGCGCATCATGTTAAAATTTAAACTCCCGAATGAATAATCCCGAAACAACAAAATCCCAAAAGACAATTTAATCCAGAAATTAAAAATCCCGAACGCTTGTCTTGTGCCCCTGGAACGTTTAAAGGCCTACTCCGTCGAATGGGTCTTTCAGTTGTTCTGCCCAACAGTTTAGTGTGTTTCAAAATAATTAGGCTAGGTTAGCGGAAATTCCGTAGCGGAAATACATACACGTAAGTAGATTAAAATTTTGAGTTTATTGTTAGTTTCAATATTAGCACCCGGACTCACAATTCTGTTAGAATTTACCGAATTTTCCAACTCATTAAGACTTAAGACTAAGACGGACGTATTTTTAATTCATTATCCCTATTTACGCGAGGGTTTATTGATATTGTGTGTGTATTCTTAGGTAAAGGCCACAAAGGTCAAACAAGTTTCTGAGATTCCCTGTATTTGTGTAGAGAAGTGTGGATTGAAATTGAACACATACATAACATACATAGGTTAGGTCTCTTCCTCTATTGATTTTTCTACGGGGCCAGTTCAAACTCAGTGATGGCATGAAATACACATTATTTCTGCTGTATGCTTTGCTAAACTCTCTACTTATTGGACTACTACTGTTCTGTATTGTATGTACTGTATGCAGAACTGTACTTACTGTACTCTAGCTCTTAAAAGTGCTATATTATAATATTATCAGCTCACTAAACTAAGCCAAAGAAAAACTATCTCTCTAACTCTGTAAGTGCATGGCATAGTTCTTGTTCTGCATCTACACTCCAAATGTCTAAGTAACTCTAAAGTGCCTTCGTTTCGTTGTGGCCGTAAAGCTTTACTGTATGTGAGGGAATCGCGTTTTGCCAACAGGCTTGGCTTGCTTTGTCAGTGTGCATGTATCTTTCTATCCCTTCTGTCATTCTGTCTGCATTTTGCAATATAACACTTATAATAACATAACAGCAGAAATGAAACATGAATCTTAGAGGCAAGGCAAGTGTAGCAAACTGAAGTAACAAAGCCAAAAGCCAAGTTTCAACTCCAAGTTCTGCCCGTTTCATGTTCCTATTCTTAAAAAGTTTACTTTAGTTAATATATACAATGTTATTCTTATAAAATTGCCTTCTACTAACTGTTACAGTGCAGTCTGGCTATAAGAATTTCAGTTTAAAGAAATTTCTCTGTAATAAATACAGGATTTTAGAGAATCTGTTTGATTTCACCTTCAAAAAAGACCAAAAAGCGAAAATGGATAAAAATTTCATATATAGAACAGAGTTTCTTGTCTGAGAAGATGTTTATAAGGAGTTTTCAACCTATTTAACTACAATTTAGCATTTTTTCTTAGCCTGGCTTAAGATTAAACACGAAAAGGCATTTGATGCATCGAAAATGCATAAAAAATTGAGAAACAACTTAATACACTGAAATTTCTCTTATATTTTCAAAGCTACCTATATGTTAGTGAATACAAGGAATTTCCTTGTATGTATGAAAGAGTCTTTACTCTAAGATTCCTTTTATACAGAATATACTGTATTGCATATTATATTATAAAATAATGTAAGCATATACTTATAAGTACCTATAATCTTAATAAATATTCAGTTATACATGACAATCATGATTTATTTTACTGCACCATTTATATTCCGTGCTCCTACAACTTGCAATTTACAACACCAGACAAGACAAGCCAGACCATGCCAAACCGGGCCGGAGTTTTACTGCAATGCACCGTATTGCTTTGTCACTTCCTTTGCGATTTACGTTCATTACATTCTTTAGTTCAATTCAAACACACTCACATAAATTACATTTCCTAGCCATTTTTATCCCATACTAATTAACTAACTTGCTAAAATACTACCCACAGCGTGCACATGAAGATATATAGCTAATTATTGTTTTTACCCTCATTTGCATTTACACACTATAATGAACAAATGTGCATACAATTGGATGTTAGTCACTACTATCTCCATATTGTAATGGAAAACGACTTGGGAGGTACTAATTAGTAACTCATTAATAAGTTTAAATCAGAATGGACATATACACCACACCTATTTACCTAATTAGAAGATATTGCTACATTAAATTCATGTAAATGCAAACGTATAGCCAAGCTTTATTATTTTCTGGGTGCAGCTTTGTTCGGCTGAAACTGTTATGCCAATAGGACTATACGATTTTCTTTCGAGGATAAATCTTTGAATCGAATTTTTATTTTGTAAAATATTTTTGATGGTATTTTTTAAGATTTAAGTATTTTTTGCAAATATGGCAATTATTGTCCTAAAAATGGTAAATTTAACAATTTCTAATGGATTATTAAAATGTGCGTCCATTACTGATTACGCTCGTATGTGTAAAAATAACATTGAAATGGTAGATCGTAGATCTCTATATTAAAACCTTGTCATTATTATGGACGATATAGTAGTCGTAGTTTAAAAGAAAGTAACATAAAAATAAATCAAAAGAGGGAATTTAAGCTTTTTTGGCTGTTTAGCTCGCATAATAAATTTTGATAAATTAACTATTACATAGACTTTCATCATGATCTTGCAAATACAACTCTTTCCTAAAACAATAGATTTTCTTTTATGTATTTAGGTATACATAAATAGAAACGTAGACATTACTTTTTAAACTAGGCTGCTGTATTCTGGCAAACTAGATTTTAGGGCCTTCTATAGACAAGAGAACGAATAGTTTATGCTTGAGGTATTTACTCTCGCAGAGTCTCAAGTTCGCAAGTTACTTCATTTATAATTTGCATATTGCTAAAACGAAGTTGATAGGCGATTTCATCTTTCTCTATAAAGCTAAGGGGGCAAGGCAAATAAGTATAGTATTATACAAATATTATTCTTTCTATGTACTACATATATAATACACTATTGTATTGGCATTGAGTATCATCTGAGGAACAGTGAAGCAAAATAAAGGATTAGATCTCATGCATAATGCATGCTATAATAAAGTATTATGCTTTTATTTGTGATCTTGTAATGAAATTCTAAGAATAGTAAGTGCGTCAGAGAAACTTATCAATCAAAATTCTACATACTTCTATGTGTTATACTTGTAGTTTTTAGTGCCATATTATATTATCCTATTATTATAATAGTCACCGTTATAATGGATTATTGTCTGTTGCATTTATTCTTAGCAAAAAATCATTCTATTTCATTCTATGCTAAATTGTAAGACGAAAAGATTGCAATTGCACAGCATAAGTTATTTTTAAACTTTAATTACTTAGCATACTGGGTGTGGTAAAAATATTAATACGATGTGATGTGCACTGTGCACATATATACCTACATATAAAGACACATTTGTCATTCTTATTTATTAATGGATCGTTAAACACATTTATGGGAGTTACGGTGAGTGAGTGAGAGGAAAGGGGAGTTATACATGGGTGGGATAGGACTAGGGAATACTTGCTGAGGGCTGATGTCCGATGTCCTTGTCCGAAAATAATCGCATAAAACTTTTAAACGGTTCAAGCTTTTTGAATTATGTTAAGGGAATTCGATGCAAGGATAATTTTTACTTTCTCACAATACCCCAAATAATTGGGGCACTGTAAGATTTGACCATAAACATACTGCGCTAGGTGGGACAATGTGAGAATCGACTAAAAATGAATTGTATCATGTGAGCAATGTGAAATTTAAATTGTTTTAGCTCCATTCACCCTATTTTGTAACATTAAACGGCTCAACCTTTTAAATTCTGTTAACTGATATAAATGCAAGAATAACTAACACTTTCTCAGAATGCCCCAACTAACTTCTAATAGATTATTAAGTGGAATGTAAACGTACTGTACTATGTGGGGCAATGAGAGATTAGACTAAAAATGTGTTGTGTTATGCATGTGGGGCAATGTGTCATTCCTTTTGTTTTTGATCCATTATTTATCCGTTTTTGCCAAGGTTGATTTCTAATTGTGTATATATTAATATCTGATCTGTCCTTGATTGACAAAATAATAAATATCCACAAATACTAAAAGTCAAATAAAACATTTATTCGATAAATATTTTCTATATAATGAATATGTAGGTATAACTACATTATTTCCTTCTTTACTGCCAACTTTGTTTTTGCATTTAAAAGTTATAGGACAACCTTTGTAGCTACTAACAAAGTTACTAAATATTTTTAGAGTGCAGCTTGTTTTAAGTCAAAATGATATTTACATATTACTGGAAACCTGAATGAGTATAAACAAAAATATTATTTCAAGATTTCCATTTGGCTGGGAATTTTGTATTTTTACTATGAGATAAAGTTTTGCATATAATATAACAAGATATTCGCGAATAAAGTTAAGAATTTTGTCCGTAAGATCCTTGCATCACGAAGATTAAGATAAAATACACAATTGTTTGTTAAAGTATTTACTATATGGGAGAATGCACTCCAGACACAGATGTTGCAATGAAAGTTTCTCTTGAATTAAAATTTGAATAATTTATTCAGATAAACTGCTACTCCTTGAATACCAAGCAAAAGGATGAGGTAGTCTAAAGAAAATATTTTCATTAAACTCAAAACTCACGTTTTCTTTCTAGAGATATAAATTTGGCGATCATAGCATTGTAGTGAAACTTTTTACCTGCAATTGGTGGTTTGATACTTATTCCAAACGATGAGGTATTATTTTCCACAAGAAGACATTCTTCCTCCCAATTATTAGGAATCAAATCCCCGAGATTTTCAACAAAGCGATCGATTCCGCAAAAATATTCGCAATTCTGCATTTCCAATTTAACGAGTTTCTTTGTTGAGGAATTGCTTTTGAAGAAAAGCTGTATGAAATATTATGCTTTAGAATTTAGATCATAGAGGCATAGTCATATCGTAAATTATGGTGCACGAGCAATAATTTAGAGATCTGAATAATATTTCCAAATAACTGACCTCGACGAAGAATTTATTTGTGTTCGGCAGCTGATGTAATTCAATAAAAACAGCCGAGGAGTATGGAAGACTGGGAATTTTATCAAAGGCTCCAAATGAGATTAGCATGTCTCCTATTGTAATATCATGCCCTGAATACAAGAACATTTTCCGTTTCATACTTTCCTTAGAATTAATTTGCTCGTTATGCGTTTCCGTTCTCATATTCCCTAGAACTTCTTTGAGCAAAGGACCTGCTCTGAGTCTTTTCATTTCTTTTGTATAGACCAAGGACACGTACTTAAATCTTAGGAAAAATTTCAGCTGCTTGGAAATGTCTTCCGTCCAGGATGGCAGGCGATAATTTCTCTCTTTCTATGCAATTAAGGTTAAAAATAAACATACTACATGATAAAAGAGCTAGCCCTTTCAAAAATCTCATCAATTAAGCAATTTGTACCTTAATTATAGCTGTATCTGCGAATTGTAAAAGATCCTTTGACATATATGTGATATTCATCCCGGTGTGCTTATTTATCGTAGCATAAATATCTGAAAAATCTTCATTGAATTTTCTCATCACGTCGGAATGAAGAAAAAAATCAAAGTACAACTGCCTACTATACCGAGAGCATTTTTTCGATATCCTAATTGTCTGTAAAGTATGATTGAGTAAATAGTATATTTATTTTATGTATGCGCAAAATATTTACTAGTAAATATTTGTTCCACATAATCACATTAAATTGTGTATAGTAAATGCATACTTTATCTTCACTAGCGGGTATTATAGTAAAATTATGATGTTTGGAATTTTCATTGATGGCTAGTGATTGTCCATATAACCCCGCTAATACCGCTTGTGCACTTAGAATTGTCCGATTGGTTTCAGAACTCTGAAGAGAGACTTCCTTTTGGTTGTAATTAAAGCTTAAAAAATTTGAATATCTCTCGCGAATGAATTCTCCTAATTGCAATGACTGAAATTTTCCCCTCTGAATAAAAATCATAATTATTTTTATGCACATTTCAACTTTATAAAATATTAGTATAGTTTGACCTGCCTCTGTAATATGTCCCAAGCCTTCCGGCCAATAGCTCAAATTATTATACAGATCATTTCCGTACAACTGCATTGGATTCCTTTCCCCATGACGAAAAATCTTTAAATTAACACAGTAGTAATAGTTATAGTCTATATACACTTAAGATATTTTATTTTTTATAAAATAATTTACGGATTTAAATGTTAAATATTTTTTCAAATATTTTGACTTACTATGTGGACCATTTTCAATGTTGTTAAATTAGCTGTTGTGCCATCATTGTTTGCATAATCATGCAGCACACTAGCTGTGGTTAGTTTTAGTATGAGTAATGTTGTTAAAATATTTGAAAGAGTAAATAATGAAATTACTCTCTTGTTTGTTATGTTTAATTCGCTATTTGAATGGTACATTTTGTATAATTTAAATTGTGTATTCTTCAATTAATTCGTGTTATAGTACAATTCGTAATAATGTGCTATGAGATTAACTATAACATTTTACTAAATTAAATATTATGTAAGAACATAGTTAGAAACTTATGGATAAGTTGCGAATACAAATATAACGATGAACTAAAATTTTAAAAACTGAAAGTCTGAAAAATTTCCGCTATTTTCACTTGACTTCTTCTCAACCTTAAATGAGTGACTATGTGCTCCATGGAACATGGAAGGTCAATGTAGTCGTATTTACGTAATGGTAATCTGTTATCAAAAATCTGTTGATAGACCATTGCCTTTATGTTACAATTAAATCGTAAAACTGGGAAAGTGAAAGATGAGTTCTACCACTTTACGGGATGTAATATAATGACTGTTTTTGTCTTGGAAGTCTTAAAACTTAATCGAGATTAAAAATGAAATGAATAGCAGGTCATGCGATCAGAGGCAATTAACTTTTTCTTACGATGTCGTGTATAATTTTTTTCAACTTGGATTAGAGATAGAGATATCAGTTTGGTTTTATAATTCTTGATACGTATGCACCTACAAAGGATTTGAGCATGTATATCATCGTTTGTAGCCTTTGTATTATATATCCCTTTAAATTAATCCAAATCACATATTATGTCATTAAATCAAAATCAAACTACATGTTCCTTTGCTATTATACATACTGGTCCAGATTAATCCAACTTATGGCAGATACAAAGCACATTTTAAATCATATAGAACCACTTCAGTTTGCTGTACCGCAATCGCTAGCGTACTGACACACTATTTTAATATTTTATTAAAATATTTTATTTCTGGTTTGGAACTAACTATTATTTATGATCTCAAGCTTTGTTCCGAACGATATGCATTGAGTTATAAAATTAATTTGCCATTTTAACCATATGGGAAAAGAGATGCAGAGTGCAGAGTATGCTTTAATTAATGCTTTCTTTCAAGTTCTCTTTTTACTATTTTATTTATTATACTACAAAGGCTAACATAATATATTATTTTATCACTAATTATGTAACTACAAAAGTTGAACATTTTATGTAAAAGAAACGTGCTTTGCTTACTTAATTACCTTTATCTAAGCCTACTATTTATTACTTAACTAAATCTCAACTATGTCTATGCGAAATAAGATCTGTCTTCCTGCTGTCTACTGTCAATAGCTCAAAAACTAACGCTGGATGGAATTCAAAATTCAGTATTTTTATTTTTTTTAATAACTTTATAAATAATACACGTTTCACATTATTTCTATACATTATCGCATTCCATACACTTTCCACTACTTTCCTGAGCATTTCCCTCTTGAATAGCAAATTGCTCATCCTTACTCTTCCGATCGCTTTTATTGAAATTAGAACTAGTTCCATGCCTTGTTTCTACTACTTGAGTTTCCTGAACAGTTTCTTCTTCAACAATTTCTGTCTCCTCCACCACCTCCTCTGTTTGGTTACTACTTTGATGGAAAGTAGTGTTTCCAAATCTGTGCCCCGTTCCCCCGCCTTCCTGAGCAGTTTCACTTTCTTCTTCTGTAATTATTTCTTCTTGAGTTTGTGAAGAAGCTTGCGTAAAGTTGCTACTGTGATGGTAACTTGTATTTCCATATCTTTTCTCCGCAAAAGCTACCTGACTTTCGTGAATTCCTCCTTCTCCAACAGCTTCTTCTTTTTGCAAACTTTCACATCCTCCGCAATCCTCGTGCACCTGACTTTCTTGTACACTACCCCCTTGAACAATTACTTCCTCTGCCGTAGCATTACTATACTGGTAGTTTACTTTTCCAAAAGATCTCCCTTCTACCTTACTTTCATGAATATTTTTCTCATCAACAATTATTTTCTCTTCTGTTGCATTTTGGACACTTTCACATCCTCCGCAATCCTCGTGCACCTGACTTTCGTGCACACTACCCCCTTCAACAATTACTTCCTCTCCCGTACTGTTACTATACTGGTGGTGTACATTACCAAACGTTTTCCCCTCTACCTTACTCTCTCGAGTATCTTGCCCTGAGATAACTACTTCCTCTTCTGGGGTATTAGGGACAACTTCACAACCTCCACAACTTTCTTCAACAGAACTTTCCGTAACCTTTTCCCCTTCAACAATTATATGACTTGCATTCATACTTTGCATTGCAGCAATTACTTTCTTCTCATCAACGTGATGAAGAGAAGCTGGTGGCGGGGTGCCAATATTTACAAGACGACGACCTTGGGGTGTTTGAGCTAATGGTGTTGTCTCGACAAGAATTAAAGAGGGCGCTGTTGTCTGGGCTGGTTGTACTACTGTCGTTTCTACAGAGACAATTACGGTGGGTGCTGTAGTGAATTGTTCAGGGCTGATTGCATATTCTGTTGGTGTTGTCTGAACAGGTGGTACTGTCGTTTCCACGGGCAATTCTACTGGGGGTAGCGTTGTCTGAACAGGTGGTACTGTCGTTTCCACGGGCAATTCTACTGGGGGTAGCGTTGTCTGAACAGGTGGTACTGTCGTTTCCACGGGCAATTCTACTGGGGGTAGCGTTGTCTGAACAGGTGGTACTGTCGTTTCCACGGGCAATTCTACTGGGGGTAGCGTTGTCTGAACAGGTGGTACTGTCGTTTCCACGGGCAATTCTACTGGGGGTAGCGTTGTCTGAACAGGTGGTACTGT
>JAQFYC010005560.1:0-14095 GCA_034694165.1 Tomocerus mixtus
AGAGTGTTTACAGACACACAGACAGACAGACATTGCGATTACATAAGCCAGCCTCGCACACTCGGGCGGGCTAAAATGAACAAAGGTAACTGCTTTAGAGCATGCAGTTTGGGATTTCAGAATATTTACGGGGAATTGCTTGCACAAATATACTTAAAAGTCTAAATCTAAAATAGTTATAAGGAAGCTACATAACAGATCAAGAAAGGTGTTTTGTAGGACACGTTTGAAGGTTCAATTATTTATATACTATACTTTCACCATTATGAACCATTTGATATTCTTCCCGAAAGGATTGGAAGACAATTTTTAGCGTAATATAGGGCAAATATCAATTGAATTAAATTATAAAGCATAATTCGTTCTTACATGTGTGAACTACAGATACTCCAAATAAGAAAAATAAACCGTTGTAAACGAATGTAACAAAGAGGGAACTTCCTATAGTTATTCGAAAAAGATCAAAAATGTCTGAATTTATTCGAAACAGATCGAAAATATTTGAATTTGTTCAAAAAAGTTTGAATCTATTCGAAAAAGTTTGAATCCATTCGAAAAAGTTTGAATCTATTCGAAAAAGTTTGAATCTATTCGAAAAAGTTTGAATCCATTCGAAAAATTTTGAATCTATTCGAAAATTTTTGAATCTATTCGAAAAAGTTTGAATCAATTCGAAACTGTCGAAAATGTTTCTTTTAGCCCGCCCGAGTGTGCGAGGCTGGCTCATGTAATCGCAATGTCTGTCCGTGCGTGCGTCCGTGAACACTCTAACTTCCGAACGCATTGACTTAGGATGATAAAACTTGGTATACGATATGTCCTTATGATGGATAGGAACCCTATTGAAAATGACCAAAATCGGGCCACTGGTTCCTGACATATGACTGCTTATACTTTGTCTTCATTTTCATAGAAAATCGGGAAATTGGGGTATCGAAATATTAGACACTGCTTCCACGTTGTCTTTATTTTGATAGTCGAAATAAAATCAACGGCATTGGAAATATTTCATACCGCTTCCACTTAAACATAAATGAGCAAGGTATACTATGAAATACAGTTTGCTGCTTCTACCTAATGATATGGTCAATATATATCCTAGAGTCATCCTCTTACATTTTATGGTCAATATTGGGCATAATGAGGTTCCTTTAATATAAGATGTCCAATTCAGGTCCAAATAGGGTTTCTCTTATATTTTAAATAGAGGTATTGAAATGTTCGATACTGCTTCCACGTTGTCTTTATTTTGATAGTCGAAATAAAATCAACGGTATTGGAAATATATCCTACCGCTTCCACTTAGGCATACATGAACAACGTATACTATGAAATACATTTTGCTGCTTCTACCCAATGATATGGTCAATATCCATCCTAGAGTCATCCTCTAACATTTTATGGTCAATATTTGTTTTAATGGGGTTCTTTTGATATAAAATAGCCAATTCGGGTTTCTTTTATATTTTAAATTGTGGTATTAAAATATAAGATATTGCTTCCACGTTGTCAAAATCAACGGTATTGGAAATATATCACATCGCTTCCACTTCTTCATAAATGGATAAGCTATACCACGAAATATATTTTAATGCTTCTACTTACAATTATGGCCAATATTGGTACCATACTGGTACCATGAAATAGTACTCGATGAAATTTGGTTCGAACTCCAATTTGATGGGCCATATCATGGGATCCATTGACTACAGGAAATATTTATGGACATTAAAAAAACATCACTGACAATGGCTCTAGATTGACATATCACTCGATGAAATCTGGTTACGACCTCCACTTTGATGACCTTTATCTAGGGAACCATTGGAGACAGAAAATTTATATTGGCATCAAAAAGTAATAGTTGACCAAGGCTATCGATTGACATTTGTCTCGATGAAATGTGGTTACGACCACCACTTTGATGGCCTATATGTTGAGAACCATTGGAGACAGAATATTTATATTGGCATTAAAAAATCATTGTTGACCAAGGCTATCGATTGACATTAGTCTCTATGAAATGTGGTTGCGACCACCACTTTGATGGCCTATATCATGGGAACCATTGGAAACAGAAAATTTATGAAATTCACCTTGATCAAGTGTATCAAATGACATAATAATAGAAACACCAAATTAAATTTTATTAATTTTTTCATAAAAACAGCTAACTGAATTTTGTGAAATTTTCCATGGAAACATCAAATTAGATTTTTCCGTAGAAACAACAAATTAAATTATGTAAATTTTTTCAAGAGAACAACAAACTATATTTAGCTAATTTTTCCTGTTTGTAAGGTTATTTATTACAATTATGCAACATTATACACTCACTCGGGCGGGCTGTATATGGTGGCTTGGCAGTTTTTTGTTTTGTGCTTTCTTCACGTTGGTGATAGAGAGGACAGAAACTTTTTGTTTTGTGCTTTCTTCACGTTGGTTAGTAGAATTCCTACTAGATAGATATTGATAGGGGTGGAATGAGATTGGAAGCTCCTGGCTGAAGTATAGAGTGGAGTCACTTAATGTACTTGTTCACTCATTATCTGATAGCCAATGCTATGTGGAGTGTATTGGAGTTGTGAGTATATAGAGTGGAGTGGAGGACGCCGCCGGACAGACAGACTCCACTCTTCCCATAAAGAGATAACTATGTTCCCTCTTAATAATTGATTATAAAGTTCCTACAATATGAGCAACCAAAAATGGTGTACTACAGTATTTTAAAAGTATGGAGACAGGATCCTAGAGGACATAGGATCCTACACAGCGGTGCATTTGTCATGCATTCACATAACTACTACCTAAGACAAAATAATAAACAGTTACATTAAATACATAAATGTCCTCTAGGATACTATGTTTCTCTATAGGATCATATATGTCCGTATAGCACAGGGATATGAAACTATAGTATTTTGCATGGGGAAAGTAGGATAAAGTTTATATGGATATTTTTAAGTAATGCGCACACTACTAAAAACATACTGTATTTTTGTTATTACTTTCTCTGCTTTACCTTATATACCCTGTATATGATAATTCTCTTCCCTTTTCTATGGTACAATTTTTGTAAAAGACAACTCTCAACATAAGAGTGAACATAAAATAGTGCATTTCTGTAGTATTCAACTAGGTAATACCTTTTAAAATTTAATTTAGCTACGAAGATATAAACAGGGACACTGTTAACACAAGTCATTTCCATATTGTGATAGTAAACAATTTTGAAGTTTTATTTAATGCCTCTTTCATTCATTACATAATCCTGCTTATTAAGATGTTAGTACGATATGTATGCATATCTGTCAACTATGAAATGAAATATTTAAAACAATTTCCATGTCGTTAGTGACTGCCCCAGTAAATTAGTGTAAAACTTTCACCCAACTTTCTCTGTACACACTACATTAGTAGTTACCTAGTAGAAAGTATGAAGTTTTGAAACAGTATTCTGCATAGTCTCGAATGCATATGAAACAAGCACTACAGCAGTGTCATTAAATATTTTATTGCGCTTGCTCTGCTTCATACAAATTGCAATGAACGTCCCTTATGGTATTTTTTATGTATAACATAAGGTTGAAAGTTATTTTGCTGTGAAAAATATGACATTTGTGGAACAAGGTAGAGTGTGTGGGCGGATGGAATATTCTCTGTTGTCAAAGATAAGTAACTTCTGAAGAATACACCATTGTCTTTTCAGAACAGTACCTTAATTTGCTATGACAAAACATCAGATGTCTATATGTGATATACTTTGTTTTGCTACTCTTATGTAAAATGTTCCGGTATGTCAGATATTAATAGACATGACAGTTGACAGGAACATGGGTGTATGGGTCTCTCCTTTGAATAAATACAAATCCTTTGTGAAGTTTCACTCAGATACCATTTAGAACTGAACTGATATTACAAAGAAAGTAGAGTTTATTGCCCCACTTGCTGCGCACACATCAAAGCTGAGTCTTATATGTAACTTTATACTTTAATGTAACTCTGCTCCTACATTTGTCTTCTCTTTCTTTGTGTACTGCAATCAAACGAAAGTAATATGGGTTTCTGGAAAATATTAATATACAGACAGAAATAGAAATTAAATAAGATGTTTATTAAGAATTGGCACAGCAAAATTCAATACGAGTCACGGGTAACCAAATAAGTAAATTAAAATACTTACTCAAGCTCCATCAGCGGAAAACCCCATAATATCAAATGCTAGCAAATGATATACAAAGGGAATTATTCTAAACTGTGAACTATTTGAATAAGAAATTAATTGTTAGCTACTGAAAAACAAAGCACCTATAAAATGTCATAAAATATTGTCATATATTATGCAGACCACAGTGTTATCTTTCTTTTCTCCGAAATGCAATATGTGTGAGGTAAATAATACTATGTCGATTTTAGAAATAACAGTTTATCATTACATTACACTTGTATTTTTTACGAATCATATAGTATCTAGCATCTAAAAACCCACCTGAGTTATATGTATCATTATATAACTACTAAAAAATAGTTGAACTATACTAAAAGCATTAAATAGTATGCTGTACATGTATGTACCATGTACATATAAATATTATGACCAGAATTTGGTCACATACATAATTTGGCATTTGGAAAAGTTTGCATGAGTATGATTTCCTGTAGTTACAAGTTATTATACTTGAGCTTGATTAGCAGGAAACACACATGTTATTAAAATACGAGTAAGTAAAAGTTGTATACAGTGCAAATTAATTAGGTTGCAAAACTTGTTTGCTATCAACAAAATATTGTAGTTGTTTCACACATAATGAAATGAGAGCACACATACACAGAGAGAATACATAGATAAGAATATCGATCCGTATACAGTTGCGTGCTGTCCTTCTCTGGCTTGGCCTGGCGAATGAACTCAGCGTCCTTTTGAAATGGGCATTAGGGATAGTGAGGAACACAAACAAAGGGGGGAAAGCCTGTGACGGAAATATCTAGCAAATTGCTTAAGTAAAGTAGAACAATCTCAAATCGCATCCTCAAGGATCCACATCCACCCCCGCACAGAGAATTGATTTCTTTGTTCCAAAATTCTTGACAATAGGTAGATTATTGTGTAGTATATTTCTTAGTATAATGTAAAATTGGAGTTAGTTTCTCTCTATACATAACTATTGTATTAATGCGAATAAGCTATTCATATGTATAGGTACTTATTGCGTCGCATTTCGTAACTTTTAATCTCCAGTAGGGAATCTTCCTATAGAAAAAATATCTTGGTGCTTACGTTATTAAAAATAAAATGTTTAAGAGATAAAAGAGCATCCAAAAATAGAAGTCAATTGAAAAGTGTTGTGGAGAAAAACGTCTGTATACTTCATGTGCAGTCACTATTGAAGCCTAAGTAGCTGAACAGAAAAAAAATACTCTTGTGTCGTGACTTTCTCTTCTTTCATGCTTTACTTCCTCGTTTGCATTTTGCATACATCATGATAAGAAAACACAGACAAGACAAATATTATGGGAGACTCTCATATATGATTTACCAAAAGGTATGAATATGCTCACTCATGTTCAGTTACTAACATATAGCCAATACAACATGGTTAAAAAGCGCTTTATATTTATTTGGTTGATATTTAATATCAGACTGGTAAGCACGTTTCTTATTTCCCCTGATCCAGTTCCAATTCTGCTGTTGCTACGTGATATGCTACGGCCTGCATGACTTTCCTTTTCGTATGGCTGACTGACTTTATAGCTTACTTATCTACTATCTCCTTTCTCCATATCAGTTTGCTACTGCTTCTACTGTTAGTGCAGGAAAAAAAGCTAGAAGCACTTTATATGCGTCATAGGCATACATAGCTCCTTCATTCAATGGAAAAGCCTCACTCTAATCTGTATTTACAGTTAACACTACAAATATAATATAATTTGATTCCCAACCTGAAAAATGTACCTATATTTTGTAGGAAGACAATAAAATTATTTTGGTACTGTACGTAATAAATAATATAGAACCCATTTGTATATAACTTCTGTAAAAATGTATTTATCTTTGCCTGATATCCATTCTGTCTACGACACATACAGTTTTTATAGCTAGAAGTACTTTACGATAATAACTACCTCTAACATCATCATAGCTTCACTGAAATACCATACTAGACACTATACTATAGTACTAGTCCTGTACATACTTATTATATGTACTGTTGTTACAATACATATACTACTACTACATATTTTTACTGTTATAGCCTTAGTAAAGAGAATGAAATATCATAAACGACTTTTGAGGTGCTTTGTTGTAAAAGTCACGGTACTCAACTCAACTAACGGTTTAAGTAGCTTCGACAGACTACCTCTACAATTACAGTACGTAAATGCATATTGAGACTCAAACATTATATTATATTACATATAAAACACCGAAACATAGGTATTGTACTTCCAAGTTTTTAGTGCGCTTATAAATACGTATAAAGTTAGAGCATGACTTTCATATTATTCCTAAATTTGTCATATCTATTGTCTAAGTATAGTGTAGGTAGGATACCCAAAAGTTCAATCAGTGTAATGTCTTGTAATGGAAAACTGCTGTAAAAATATAGTGTAGACGAATCTCCTCTTTAATGTATAATGATATAGTACCTGTAGGAGAAAGCAGAAAGGAGAGACACTATAAATGCGACAGTGTGCTTAACATTAATCGTAAGTGTAAGTAATAATATAGTTATCCAAGTGAAAGGAGCTTAAGTTAAGTAGAGTAGACTCTAGTTGGGAGGCTACCGAACAAAACTACTCAACAACGACGAGTTTTACTTATCTTGAGACACTGCCTAACTATTTACCTAACTGTCTGCCTTTCTGTCCTGGGCTGGCCTGTACACGAGTTCCTACTTCCTGGTAGCCTCCTCGTATAACTGATTGGGAGTTGACTGTCTGGAAATACAATCCAATACTCATAGTAAATGTAGTTGTCCGTGGCTGAACAAGGAAAGGAGAAAGTATGGTAGTGGTGAAATGGGATGAGTTAAAGGGTTTGAGTTGTTGTTTTAGTTGCGTTTACTACCATTTCCCATTACGCCAACACAATTTGTTTTTTTCTTGCTTATCCACATTCATACTGGTTATTATATTGTAGCGGAGACGAGGGCATGCTGCCCAACTTTAAAAACCGTGTCCACAAATTCTATTTTAATCCCAATATGTAGAAACCGTAACATATTCTTAATAAGTAACGTACAATGTGAATCAAAATTACCGTACCATTGAAGATTTATAATGAAGTCTTGTTCCCTAATATTGTGAGTTAACTACAGTAAATAGAATTTATTTTGTAAGTGTATACTATACAGCAAAATGATTTTAATCCGCTGAAATACCATTGGTGCTGCCAACCAACTACTTACATGGGCCGAAATGGGCAATTTTTTGGAAAGGGTATTGTTTATTACAGAATGCGGTTCTTGAATTGATTTTGTTTCCTACTTGCCCTCCATTACAATATAATTCATATCCGTTCACTGACAGGGTTTACTTTCACTGTTTCTCGACATTTTGTTAATATATGTTACCTACACTTTAGTTAGCAAACAAAGTAGTTTGTTTTGCGTTGTAATTGTAGTACATATATCCATTGTATTGAATTTACCAGCCTGCACTTAAATTTATCGTTAACGTAAGTATACGTAAGTATTTCTTGTCCTGCAGAAAGCATTTACGATTAGTTCTTGTTCTTACATTAGGTAGCACTTATTGCTATCTCACTTCCAGAGACAATAGTCTGCAGCTTTATTTCCATTTGATGTTGGCATGTTTACTATTTCTAAGTCTACTGAGAATTCAATTGCTGAGTAGTGGCATTAAAGAGACAGTTTGAAACTCTAAATAATTCTGACTGCTTCAAATTATTAACAATAGCTGCCACTTGACAAAACACTTTCATAGAAACTTGCTAATGAAACCCGATGAAAGGCAAACACTCGAACTGTTTCATTATCCAGTTACTTATTACTTCGACTTTCACTAGTCAGGCAACTTCATTTCATTTCGCCAAATTTAATACTTGAATGGGTAGCTAGCGACGTAGTACTAATACATTTCTATTTATTACCTTTAGTAATTCTACTAAATGCATACCAATTTTCTTTCAGTTAGTGCAATAAACTTAGCATTGTACACGAATTTACTGATATGATTAATTACAAAATTATTTAGTATTTACCTACTTATACTGATATAACTTGTCTTCCATATTGTAGAAAATGTATATGTAAATAAGTGAAAACAGATAGTGCCTATAAGTAGTACATAATCGATTTGTACATGATATAATACTTAATTAAACGAAGAGTAAGTAGTAAATACCCAGAAATTAGTCGACATACGAATTTTAGTTGCCAACACATTTTTCTTCTTACTGCGAGATTAAAATGAGATGAACCGACAAATGCAGTAGCAAAATCTGTAATTTTTCATTAATTGGATTTAGATTGCAATAATGTTAAAACTCAGCATATTCTGCCTATTCTTTCAGTATGTATTTGTATTGGCAAACTTGGAGAAAGTACATATTTGCTGGCTATGATGAAAATAAAATCTATGCAACTACATAAAACGTGAAAGTTAATAAGTTGACCAAGGGGTAAATGTACACACTGTACTTCAAAGTTACCTTCGTTTAATTATTTTGCATTGATCTAGAGCAATACCTACCCATTTGTTTGACATAACAATTATAGCTAAGAGTAGGTAGAAATATAATATTTGGAACACGTGTTTACACACAGGGGATGAAGTACTACATGCAAATTCTCAAATTCAAATGTAATTCACTCATGTTAATCATGGGAGGCTCTTTATTGCTTTTACCGTGTAAACAGTTCATTACAAGCTCTACTTACATTTTACAAAGAGCCTGGCAGCCCATAGACATCAGTTTATTCCACACAATGCATAAATACTACCTAAGCTAGGTTGACCTGCTCTACTTTATTTGTAAATTCAGCGCAAGTATTACCGACAAACATTTGAAAGTTCTCTACAGAAGATAATTAATTAAATGTATAGTGCATCTCTCAGTTCAATAACCCATTTCCCTATGCAAAGAGAAGCTCTCTTTCTATCAATAATAGCTAACTATAGTACAGCAGTACAAATGGTAGTGTAAATAGGTAAAAGCTTTTAGTCCCAGGCCAATTCTTCCTATATTCCATTGTTTAGCTTAACCACAAATTCCACAATACTTGCTATCAATACGAAATGGAGAAAGTAGTACACAGTGTAAGCAAAACTACTACTTAAGTAGGTAAATATCTGTATAAGGTAATACAATGGATATAATAGTAATAAGTAATAAGGAAGAAAAGTCGGCTAATGGCCATGTAATAATAATGGAAGTATGATATAATGGGTTTGGTCTGCATAGAGTATTATAAGGTATATCCTTACCATATAAATAAAAGTTCTCGTTTCATCCATGTTCAAAAGAAAGGAATTTATACGCATTAACCAACCGAAGCGCATCTTTAGAATAGAGGAAAAGTCAGTGAGTCAGTAAAGAAGTGTATCTTAAGTACTTAACTTACTAGAAGTAGGTCGAATCTTATAATATACTTTCCTTTTAAGCTTTATACTTGCATAGGTACTTACTTAGAAATCCTCCTTGAAAGCATTTGCAATAAGTAATGTCGGAAAAGTATGGCTGATACATTTTCGAATTCCTGTGAGTACTTTTAAACTAAAATCTATTAAAGGGAAAGCAATTGAAAACATGGTTCTAGGTAGGTATTAAGTACTTTTCAAGAAACTCAGCTTTCTACAAATAGATACTTACTGCATTACTTATGAAATTCATTACTTTAGAAGCGTACTGAATATATGTACTTACCTTTGGGTAATGGTTTACGTGGGTGCACTAAATGCGATATTTATAATAATATAAAATGATGGTTCAGCTGGTACAAATGGTAGTACAATACAGATTATAACTATTATTATACCATATCATGCAAGTTTTAAGAAAAGATACCGAAACTATTTTTGGTGTTATATGAAGCTTACGTGCATGGACGCAGTATAGTTTATACAAGATGATTGAAAATTCTTCTAACAGTTCATAATGTGTAGCATGCTATACAAATGTCTTCTCATGTTAGCAAAATGTGTATTGGCTTCATGTATTAGTCACGATTTAGGGACCTATTCTGATGTGTTGCAAGAATTTTGGATTACTTTCATTTCGTTTACAGGTTGAACTACTTAAGTTCCCCTGAGAGCTAAAATCTAATTAGATTACTATACAAAAGGTGCATACTTATAAATGATCATTTTAATTTGTTTCGTGAAAGTGACATTCGACAGTAATCAGTTCACAGGGTGCTTCTTATTTCCATTTTACCCTTTGCAGAAAATATATTTACTGTAGACTGTAGTATGTAGGTAGGTATTGTATTTAGGCATCGATACGCAATTTATTTTAATGTCAAAGTGTGCTGTAAACTGGAGTGTTTGTTAATATTTTTCAACTATTCAATATTTTCTAATCATTAAAGTATGTTCTAAAATAACTACTTAACACTAGATAGAAGATTCCTGTGATGTATTTTGCAAGATTTGCGACATAAAAAATTGTCAAATATACTTCAGAATTCCATAATACACACGAATTTCTTATAGTAATACAATTTTGGGATTTTCATACTTCTTGAAGTATGGAAATCACCGATGGAAAATAGTTATGAGCTACCTTTGTATTCATTATTAAAGTACCAATAGCCTACAACGGGAGATTGTCAGTCCATGAACTACTGTATGATATAAGCTGCGTTAATATCAGCATTCGTACTGCTTCCTGATTACTTACATAACATTATCAATTCTATATACTGTACCTTAAGAAGTTTTATAGTACGAGTACATAATAAAACAAGCGTGATCCAAAGTAAAAGTAGTATTAGCCTGTGTGCTAAGTATATTGGAGTTTTGACATGATTTGGAAGTGTAAGCTTCTATAAGCGGATTTACTATTTATCTATGCGCATTATTGTCTACTTATGTATGTAGACGCTTATACTTATATGGTTGCCTATAGTCTAGAGTATTCAAGCATGACCATTTAAAACCAATGAGCCATTAATGTAGAACGACTGTCTATCTGTTTCATTATAGGAAGAGGACTACCACTACTTGATTCACCCAAAGGGACGCAAATGTGGAGCACTGTGGTTCAAAATTGGTCTGATCATTGGAGCAACCTTATTTCTACTGGGGGCGGTAGCAATTGTTATCGGCTATGCGATTCCGAAGCAGAATGTGATTGTGGGTCGAAATGAGGAATTCGAAGTTGTGGACAAAGATGCCATCAGGTTCAATAAAAACCTGGACATGTGCAAGCTTATTGGGTTAGCAGGCTTTTGTTCTGGAGGACTAGTTCTCGTCATTTCGCTCTTGGCTCCCACTTTCACATCAACATATTGGGAAGACGATCCGGCCACTGAACCCTTTCGCGTCTCTCTAAGTGGGGCTGCCATGGTAAACGAGAGTGAGCAACCGAAGAGTCCAATTCCTGCTACTGAGAAGATCAAATGCGTGCAGCCTGTTTGGTTGGAGCAATAAATATCTTTTACTTTAAGAAATGCAAAATATAATTTCAACGTAGTAAATTCCGACCTCATTATATAAATGTCCATTATAATCATCACCCACAGACAGTAATTATTTGTAATTTGTAGATAGATAAAAGTTCTGTTTATCCTATATAAAGTATCCAGGAAGAGGAAATGAAAGGTTGACCCAAATACTTTTAAAATGGTTAAACTATTTACTAACATACCTATTTAATACTAAAGTATACACAATCTATTTAGATAGCTAATCTAATATATACTATAAGTATACTACCCACATTAAAAATAATATACTCATATGTAGCTACAATTGATGCATATAGGTAGGCAAATAAAAGTATGATTACACTGGATGGTGAAAGTTTGTTATATAAGTATACACAGAGAAACGTTTTCTCTTTATTGATCCGTGTCTATAAGAATACAAAAAAGTATAGTGTTTACTCACCGTTGCTATAAATAGGATGGATGGAGGGAAACACCTTTCCTTGAAGTGAAAAAGCGTAGGCGTTATCGTTGTATGTAAACACATACTTAAAAAGCACAGGTGGGCAGTAGTAGGCGTAGTATGTAAGATCGTAAGGTATAAGAGCGTCAAATGAATATTTAACACGAATGTGTATACTTTAGGTAAATACTTATGTTTTTAATTTTGTAATACTGGTAGATTAGGTACAAAATCTAAATGTATGTAGGATTAAGGTAGTTTTTTGTTAGGTTAGGTTAAGAACCTACGATTTCCCTTCTATATTACTTATGAGTATGAGTAAGGAAGTAAGAATCATTAGCTTAAGAAGATACTAAAATGTAATTACTAAAATTCGTAAGCATTAAGGTAAATATAAACTTTCACCAGATAAAATGTAAGATATTTATAATAAAAAAGTTCTATTTGGAGAATGTTTGCTAGTTAGACTCCTGAATTAAATCTTACAAAGTAAATGTTAGCCTAGGAAAGTAATTGAATGTTTAGTGTGCTATGCTATGTAATTAGTGGCCACTCCAAGGTACAATAAAAATCAATTGAAGTAGATAGTAGAAGTAAAGTACTAAATTGTCTTGATGATAACAATCATCGTCATTGAAGCCAAACTGTGGTATGCTGAAGTTGGTGCTACTCCCTGCAGAGTCATTCCGGTTGATCAAGTCAGGAGTAATTTCCAGAATAATTTAGTCCTAATCTATCTACGTGTACTATTTACTTAAGTATTACATAAATGTATTATATTAAATAGCTGTAAAATTAAGAAGAGTTATCTGTTTACCACGTATATTATACAAAATTTAATTAAAATTAGGAAAATCACATTGAATATTGTCATTAGTTTGATTTTGCCCTTCTTTTATTGTTCCCTATTTATTTATCACTTACATTCAAGTATAACATAAATAGATACTATAAGGAGATAATCTTAAGTAAAAGGGAAGACTAGTACTTCTATAAATGCCAATTTTTGCATGTATATCAAAGTAAATAGGTTACTTAACGGTTTATATCTCACAATATGTCGGTTTTATTGCAGATTTCTGCAGCAACATTTTTGTTTGTGAGATAAATTAATTTAGCCGTTTACCAACATTACAATACTATGAGACTGACTGGTTGAGCGAATGAACATTTATATTTCTTAAGTAGGTAACTAAATAATAATACTTATTTAGTGTAGCATAATATATATTTACAATAGTCAGGTTGATTAAAGGCAGCATCATATCATAAATTCTATGCCAAGCACGATTAAATAGTATTGTCAAAGAGGAAACATTTTACCGTATTGTAAATACAAAAAGTGCACATATAAAATAAGAATATGAACTAGCGAAAATAATTATTTTCAAATACTGAAATGCGAAAGTCATCATTATTATCCATCAGTTATATTTACGTATAATAACGTATAATGTAAACCATCAGTAAAAGTAGATTAGTATTGGGAATGAAAAATGCAATGTACTTATGTAGCGTCTATAAATATTGAAAAATATTAGGACAATTGTAGGTTGCTTACACAGCTACACATATATTTCCCATTTTGCGAGGCGAAAGACGTTAAAGAAACATCAGACAGGCAAGTATGCGTGAGTACATACAATTTTTTATACCGAAATTGATTAGTTTGACAATGAGCGATTGATTTAGAATTCTGCGTGTTTGTTATCGTGGAGAAAGTTATGTTAGCAGTAAAAGCGTCTTATTTAATGAAGTTCTAATTCCATAACCAGCGCTACATAGGTATCAACTGTTTGTCAACTTTTAGTTATGTTAGTGGAATTAAGCATTAAATATCAGAGTTGTTAGCTTATAACCACCCAAGGGTAGAAAACAGAATTAATTACACATTACAAGGCACCGTATCCGTAAACGACATTTATTTACAAGCAATTTCCTAGTATTTAAGGGGGACTCGATGGGTAGCACGGATAGGAGAACGGGTCACCAGTACAAGTTAGACAAAAATGGGTCACAT
>JAQFYC010005561.1:0-14095 GCA_034694165.1 Tomocerus mixtus
GTGTAGTGTGGTGTACTCTCACCTACTCAAAAATAGTGTAGTGTAGTGTAAGTGTAGACATGGGACGCCGAGCTATGCCCACAATGAGTGATGAAGTCAAATATTTTTCTTTGTATGCAAATCATACTCCTAATCGTCGTCAGTCAAATTGACATTTTAAATCTTATCGGGGAACGATCACGAAAGATATTGAAAAACTTAAGCACAAAACGTAGCATGACTGAATATAAAGTTAATTCACTTCAAGTAAGCACGAATAGATAAACGTTTATAAACAACTACAAAATTAGGTTACTAACTACTGTTACATAATATACAAAGAATTTAAAGCAAACGCATGATCTCAATTTCAATCACGAAGTTGTGATGTTGTCATGTTATAAAACAATATACCAACCTTCTAAACCTGAAAAATTGAAATTCCAGATGATAGGAAATGAAAACATTTTATTCTTTACGATTTAGAAATACATCACAGGGGGGAATACAATTGTAGGCTTACGATACAATGAGAATTTTATTTTAGCAACAATGCTTTCAATTCTCACGATCCACTATGTATATAATTAGTGCGTGCGTGTTGCTAATCACTAGTCAAGTTTTAGGTACATATTTTTGAGGTTTATAGTTTATAACAGAAATTGAAAAGATTGGCAAAAAAATGAAAGAAATAACATCAAAATAACTAAACATAACTTATTTGTTTTTTCGCCTTTTTGTGGTAATAAAAGGAACAAACAGTAGAAATTAGCATATCAAATGGGATAAAACTATGTAGCGTACTTATATAAACTTTCTATAATTTTAAGTCTCCAAATTAGTGGCACACATTGTGAAAGATAAATAGAATCGCAGAATGAAACAATAAAGATATCAGTACATGGTGGCATAACCGAAACGGAACAAATATTACACTACATACTAAGGAACACAGCGCAGTAACAGTAACCGAGGAGAGTAGAGCACTCGATCAACAAGAATCCAGCAAGACGGGAATTTTGCGAGATTATACTTTGTGCTGCTGCTTCTTCCTACTTCAGGCTTTCATTGTCCTCCTATTTTGTCCGTGGAGTGAAGAACTTTAAAAGGGAATGAGTGCCTTGAGCTGCTTTCTGCAATTCTTTAACTTTTGCACT
Organism: Tomocerus mixtus; assembly: GCA_034694165.1. NCBI lineage: Eukaryota > Metazoa > Arthropoda > Collembola > Entomobryomorpha > Tomoceridae > Tomocerus > Tomocerus mixtus. The sequence goes on from JAQFYC010005561.1 coordinate 1,137, forward strand.
GCCCTTGGAACTCTGTAAAGCAAGCAAACAGACGATAAAGAAACACTCGAGTTGGAGGAGTGAACATGAAGAGAGTTGGATTGGAGTAGGAGCAATAAAATTAATAACGCACATATTACTGGGAAATGTGATAATTATGCCGAGCTGTAATTTCAGAAGAGTCTAATGCTAATTTAATGTGACCCTTGGAGAGAACTACGAGGACAACACTACACGATGCACAAATGAAAGACACAAAGGCTAAGTTGAAAAGTACGGTGAAGTCATACAAAACCATTTCGCAAACTGACAGGGTGATAAATGGCAAACATTGTGGATAATCTGTTCAAATGTATCATTGAATTGTAATAGCAAGTCGGCTTACGAATTTCTGAATTATTACTATCATTACTGAATCCAGTTAGTGTGCTGGGGTACATTACAAACTATTTAATGGAGCATTTTGCTCAAAATGGCTACTGTCTACTGTATTAGATTAGGTTATGTCCTATTGTACCTGATTAGGTCTAAAAATAAGTCTTCCACCCTATTTCCTTCTAACTCTGCATTGCATTTGCATTGGATCAGCTTTTACATTTACTAACTACGTGTGTTAGCATTTAAATTAGCAATTTTGCTATGTCATATTAAATTGATATATTCCTAAGTAGTCAGTTTGCGAATTCGCTTTTTGTGAGTTTTCCGCAGGTTGGAAACACGTATGCCTCACACATTTCATAAATAGCACACAGTACAACTTTGATATGGGGGACACTTTGTCTTTGCAGATGCCTGACGAGGACTTGCCCACGAAAATGTTCTCATAAATCGACGAAAAGTGTACATTATCTAAATTCATAATAATAACTTACCTTGTTGGCAGCAGTAGCGTCGGCACTTGCTGGGGATCCATAGTCCTCCAGCGGTTTCACATTATCCGTCACTTTGAGTTTCTTGTTTTGACCCTCTTCCGCCGCAGAATCATTATTCTTTCGTTTACTACGTTCCAGCTCAGCAGGAAGTCCGAGACTTGTCAAAAGTTTCTTTCGCAGTGTCTCTTCTATGTATTCTCCTATTATATCACAGGAATAGCGAAGAGAGTCCTTTCCACTGAAAAGACAAAAAGAGGAATTATGTGATCAAAACACACATACGTAGACTTACAATGTTTGGATAGCTGTTAGTCTGTTAGACACTCGGAATCTCATACAACGTATATGAACACACAAACAATGTACTTTTAGGTTCCATAAGACTCTCTATGATTAATTACACTGACTTTGCCACATAAAATTTCAACGAAATTGAATAATAGTTTACTGTCCCAAGAACGCATCCTGTATTTTATGTATATGAGCTCTTAGTATGGCTACTTTTTGGGTATAAATATGATAGGAGAGCTAATCCAGAAATACGCTTATGTACTATTTAGCTTTGGAAGAAACTTATATAATTAATATAATTATTATAAAATGATTATTAAATTATAATAGAAAATTATAATAGAATATAATTATTATTGAAAATGTAAGTTAAAAACAATCAACATTATCGCTACGTTCATCTACAGTGTAGTGTGTAAAGTTATTTCATTTACTAGGGACATACTATTTAATCTTAATTCAAATTATTAGGTGATTTATGTCTACCAACTTTTGACTACTTTTGGATCATAACGACAAAGTAGTTTTATTCATTCAGATTGCAGTTTTAAATTAAATCTAACAAATAAGATAAATGCTATTTCACCCGCACATGTTGTTCAGGACACATTAGTATAAAAAATATGATCAGTTTTGACTACCTAAGTACCTATGTATCTTTGATGTTGGAGCAAATCTAACACTAAATTTTGCTGAACATTTACACTAACGCTAACTGCTAGTAATTACTATCGTAATTCTACAAAATGACATACTCTGACCAAGATTAACGGGAACAATGTGAAAGAATTATTAAACCCTGTGTGCAATATATCAAAATGAAGAGATTCATTAAACGTCAAGTGCTTATTACTTACTCGATATCCTGATCAGCAACTGCGCTTTCCGCAAAGTTGGACGAAACAGAAGCTTCGTAACTGTTAATGTTTCTCTTCTTAAGAAAGTTTGCAACATGTTTGGTCTTCTTTGTCAGCCACGCAACACACTTGTCTTCGGAATAAACATACGCCTCTATGTCTCCACACACTATAACAGCAATTACAGTCATCAACATAATAAATGTATCTGTGTAAATTAAATAAGAAATTGTTAAACATCGCTATTAAATTATTGCTTACCTTTTTTGTCTGAAATGCATTCAAGCTGTGTAGACGAGACTCTATTAAGTAGGATATCCACCACTCTAGGAGGCATGTTGTCAAATAAATGGTCTTTAAAAGGTTTAGCTTGGGAACTCTAAAATTACATTTAAATATTTTTAGTAATCAGATTTCTGTGATCGTGTGATCCCTTATTATAAGCATTGGGTTGGAACAACCTTAAAGAGTATAAATAATAGAAATATCATAGAGTAAAAAATACTACCTTAGCTAGGATTGGAGCAATCAAAAACAGGGGGTCCATTGGGGTTGATACATAGCAATTTCCATCGGATATAACCATATCATCCACGAACCAACTCCTAAATGTTTTACAAAATAATTACAGCGAAATCATTATTATCATTATTAAAATGAGGTTGGATGCACTATCAACAATAAGTAGCATTCCTATATTGATGCCCACACAGTTATGAAGTTTTCCTGAGTGAAAGGTAAACGTACTGACACTTGCACTGCTCCGATATTTAAAATTCTACCATTGTCATCTACAACCTACAGCACTACATCACTATTAACAAGATAAATGCTAAGCATCATCTAAAACGGAAACCCCAGCCTTATCCATACAATGCAAAGCCCAAATTAATAATGAAACCTTGGGGACATTTCTTCAGGACAATTGCGCATTTCTTACCTTGTCGATTCACTGAGGGTCAACATTTCGAAAATGAAGAATTTTTCTTTTCCAACATCGGATAGACGTGTTTCCATTAAAAATATCGCCTTATTTCCGGTTCTTGGATGATTCATGGAAAATTTCTCAATATTATTCCATCCTTTGCTTTTGATATCTGTAAATAAAAATATCAATGTGATATTGCATGAAATATGAAAATAATAATAATATGAATAATACATTTACATGCATGCAATACGATGAATTCAAAGGTACTTAATGACTAAGTGTTGTAAACAATACTGACAATATTCTATACTTTTAATGGCTAATGGGGAAGAGCAAGAGCATTAAGAGCAACAAAAATAATAATATAATAATAATAATACTGACACAAGCAGATTCAATTTATTTCAGTTGAATTGAGCATTTGCTCGTATATAACAATAATTAATTCATAATTACAATTACTACCTTGGTGTGCCAAAACAATTTTTCGCTTAGTCTGAGACGACTTAGGAATCTCAACTTTGACCTCGTCCACTTCAATTTCCAAACTCCTATTTTTCTTTTCCACTTCATCCTCAGATTCTTCGTCGCTATTTTGAGTAGATTCTTTAACAACTCGTTTTCTTACCATGATGATGATTCTTCTTCACTTTGTTGTCTTGGCTATGTATGTCTTCGCTTTTCCTTAGGTTCAAGACTTGAATGTCAAAGGTCAATTTATGAAATCCTTAACTAAACTAAACTCTTACTAAAAAGAAAGATACAACACAAAAACACAATGCTTAATATCTGTACTGTACTGTCTATACACGCTGTACACACGACACAAGTCTCTCGAGATCTCTTGTAAATAAATGCAATTTATTTTTTCATTCCTTCAATCGCGCTAACTTTAACTTAAACCCGGCACTTTTTACCATGTGATGATTGTGTATTTGTCTAAGGTGCCTATTTCAAACAGATTGTTTTTAAAGACGAAATACCAAGTTCTGTCAAAAATTGTAAACATCGAAAAATATACTTAAAAAGTTCATCATCCTTTTGTACGAAAATTAATCGAAATATATTGGACAGGTTAGTTGTTTAATTTTTGTATATACTGTATTTATTAAGTATTTTACAGGGCGAAATTATGTTATTTATTTAATTATTGTAATAACTAAACTATTTAATAAACGCAAAAACTGAAAGCAGTAAAATAAATAATGAATAAATAATTGAAATTCTAACTTTCTAATGTAAAGTATTTCAAGCAAGGCACGGTACTGGCTAATCAATAATTTATTTATGGTACGGTACTAACTGTAAATACTTATACATAGTTAAGTTATTACATGGTTAAGCTCGTAGCTTAACCGTCTCAACAAGACTATACATAGTTGTCATTTTTTATATTTCTTTTTCGCATTCGATTGGATATTGGATTGGTGTTTTAATTTTCCTGATTTTGTATTATATGTCCCTTAGATTTGCATAAATCAAATACCAAAAAGACTGGATGTATGGCTTGAGTAATATTAAGCATGTAATATTATTAACAAAATGCAAGAAAGATCAGTTTGTGTATACGTCGTGACTTCCTACATATTTTTTGCTAATTGACAAACGGAGATTACCTGCCTGCAAAATGAAGTAAGAATTAGAGTAATTATATTATGTGGTATATGACCAACATTTGATCAATGAATTGGAGTATTCTGAGTAGTGTAGAGAGATGTATTTATAATTATGTACCCTTTAGTATGTTGTGTGTGTGTTTTAATGAAAACCATAATTAATTTCCATCCTTGTATAGCTCCTTAAATGACACTACGTTAGGTTGTGGGCCTACGGATAGAGGTGTACACAACAATCAAGGGCTCGTCGAAGAGACCATTGTTTTTGGTGACAACATGCTTCCCTATTTGGATGATTCTATGGTATTTAAAGGGATTGTTGATTCAAACGGAGCCATTTATCTAGACCCTGCTACGTTTGCTGCTTTGGTGGAGCAACCTTCGCAATCTACTGCTGGATTGGTTAGTTATTATAATATGTATTACACGAGACATGACATGACGACAAGACAATGTAAAATTATTGGAACAATTTAATTGTGTATCGTGTTTGGCTTACAGACCTTGAAGATGATACAAATGCCTGTGGAATTTCTGGGAAATAACGATGTTCAAAACCAACAAGAGAATCTTGTCACTCCCTCGTCACATGCATCTATTATACAGTCTTTGCAATCCTGTCAAACTAATCAACGCACAGTTCAAAATTCTGGGTTTCCTCTTGTAAATACTACGAACACCAGCCAAATTCCGGTCCCCAATGCCAGTGTATGTTCTGATATGCAATTGCCTTGTAATACGCAACCGGTTTTAAATGCTGGCGAACAACAAAATATCCTTAGAAATGATTCAGTGACACAATCCCAAGGACCAACATCAATAATTGTTTCAGCCGTTGTGGAACCACCAATTGGCAAAGGTCCATTTCGTTGTCAAATTTGTGGTAAAGAATTTCCAAAGTGGCCCCAGTTTAGACGTCACAAGGCTGAACATTTAGATGAAAAAATGTTTAGGTGTAGATTATGTCCAATGAGTTTCAACTTTGAGGCCAATTTAGAAGTGCACACAATGGTCCACGAAGCCGAGTCATCAGGAATATTACATTGTCAGCTATGCCCAACAAAGTTTTCTAGGCTTGCTAGCCTTAAAAGTCATTTAAGAATACATGAAACAGAGGAAAATTTAGTATGCCAAGAATGTGGTGACGAATTCCCTACCAAAGCAAGATTGGAAACACATCTAGGTTCGTATTCATATTGCTTATTTATCTTAAAAATTATTTTTTCTTCCAACTTTAAAAGTATTTGAGATATTGTGTCAAATAATTCGTTATTATAATTAATTACACTGTGGTGTTTTTGAGTAGAGGAACACAAAACAAGACATCAGCAATGCATGCTCTATAGATGTAGGCTCTGTTCAAAGACGTTCACTCAAGCGGCATTATTAAAGGACCATTCTAAAGAACACGCTGCAATACGTAATCAATTAAAAGTTCTGAACATGAGAAAGCGAAGGAAAGCAAGACCAAAGCCTAAGAAGGGTTCTGCAGATGGCCCATCCGTTCCGAACAACAAGGCAGATAAAGCAGCGGAAAGACTTGAGAGCAGAAAACAACAGCAATGTTCAGTCTGTGGTAAACGATTTGAGAAGCCGTCCCAATTAGTTCGTCATATAAGAATTCACACAGGAGAGAAGCCGTATGGGGTAAGGCCAAGGCTAAATTCACTTGATTTAAAGATTTGCGTACTATTGTTTTACAATATTTCTTGAAATATTTATTTTTCTGTTCTATTTTGTATTCTAGTGCAGTAAATGTGATAAGAGATTTAATCAAAAAGGAACGTTAGAAACTCATATTCAAGCTATGCATGACAAAGTCAAACCATTTAAGTGTCACTTATGCGCTGTGGAGTTCAGTCAACGGGGAAATCTCAAGGCACATGTTCTTAAAGTACACGTACCTCCAGCAGAAAACGAAAAAGTATTCAAATGCGAAGAATGTCCTTGTGTATATAGAAGGTTGGGGCTAACTTATTAGTTAATTTTATATTTTTATGTGCCTAATAGTCGTTAATCGTAAATTCTCTTTGATTTTTACAGACTGGCGACGCTGAATAATCATATAGCTAAGGCTCACACTAAGGTAAAACATGCCCAATATTAAAGAGTTCATCATTATAGTATTTTTTGATAATCATCAATTAATTAATCATTAGGACTATTGCCCTTAACTTAAAATCTTGAACTAATTAGCTATTCAACTCTCATAGGCTGCTGACACCGAAGAATCAACACTGTTGGATGATATATTAGTTCCCCCTATATCATTGGACACTCCTCAACTGCCTACAAGGGTGCCTCTGATTCCTACTAGCCAGACTAATGAATCCCTACCATCCTTAGCTCCAAGAAAGCCTCAAACTACCAAAGGTCATTCAATGACAGCGCCGTTACCTAACAGCATTACAATTCCGTCATCGGATAGAGTAAACCATTCTTCTGCGTCCAACGGGAACCAGATACATAGTCAAATTAATTCATCTTCGAACCAGAATACCAAGCCTGATGATAACAGCATTACAGAAGTTAAACTTGCTCATGACTCCGAAGGCAAGTCTCGCAGATGCGTCGTTAAAGTGAAGAAAGTTGGACATGTAAAGTGGCACATGTGCCCGTTTTGTGAAAAAGCTTTTCGTAAACCATCAGACTTAATTCGGCATATACGGATTCACACACAAGAAAAGCCTTACGCAGTAAGTTCACATATTTATGTATTGAATAAATATTTGCAATGCAAAATGCAATAAAGCTCTTGTGCAACTTAATAAATAAATTACCTGTTATTTTTGTCCACAGTGCAACGTATGTGGCAAGGCTTTCGCTGTAAAATCAACTCTTATCACCCATGTAAGAACGCACTGTCCGCGGAAGCCTGAACAGGAATGCCGAGTTTGTCACAAACGATTTTCCATGATGTCGTCTTTAAAGGCTCACGAAAGATTGCATACTGGGGCCAAGCCATTTGTATGTATGCACACACATTGTGGTAGGGCATTTAGAACATCTTCGCAGAGAAGAATGCATTACAAGATTCATACAAGAAACGTACATGGTCCAACTGGAAAGCGAAAGTTGTTACGCATTGGAGATATTACTCCACAAATTGATCTTCCAGATCCTTTAAAAATCACATCAGAAGGCACATTAGTTTCCGTGCCTAACCGTTCAATTCAGTCTTTAATCATGAAAGGAAATGTACTAGAAGGAAAAGGACGACCATACAAATGTCAAGATTGTCCAGCGGCCTTTAAAAAATCGTCACATTTGAAGCAACACGTGCGCTCACATACAGGCGAAAGGCCTTACAAATGTTTTCAGTGTTTCAGGTAGCAATAATCATTATTAATATTAAATTCTAATTTTCATAATGCTCAAATTAAAGTCTCGAAGTACTATTAAATTGCCTATCAATAATTTAAACAAATTGTGCATTTTTTATAGAAATTTTGTATCAAGTGGGGTCTTGAAGAATCACATAAAAACCCATGAAGGAGTTCGCGCATTCAGATGCCACATTTGTGAAATTTCATTTACCACAAATGGCAGTTTGACACGACATATGGCAACCCACACGAGCTCTCGCCCATTTGTATGTCCTTACTGTCACAAAACTTGGAAAACAAGTGTATCCTGTCGGAAGCACATAAAGACCCATAGAAGTGAAATTGTAGCATTCCATTCTGTCGATAACCAGACGGGAATTCAAGGCAATATTAATTATGGAGACGATTTCGCTGACCATGATACAAGTTTTGATGAAGGAATCCGAGGTAATTGGCATTAACATTTAAAAATAGCTACCTACCTATTGCCTACGTTAATGTTAGAAATAATCGTTGAATAAATACATTATAATATGTTGATAACTGATTGTAGGGGTTGTAGCCTCAGTTCTCGGTGGTGTACAGTCCGATGTCAATCTCTTGGAAGATCCAGGAATATCCAGTGTCTCTGGTAATGTGACGTCTGTCCAAGGTCAATCTACACATCCTTTGAATCAATGCATGAACATGAACCAGCACAGCCTTCAAGATATCAATAATTTAATTTCTGTCGGGAGTCACTCAATATCTGTTCCAAGTGGAGAAATAAATATTCAATATTCTTCAATGGACAACACAAATCAAATTCAAAATAATGGACACCATAACCAAATTACCGTTGATGGTGTTGCTATGTCGAGCGTATTCGATTCATCGGTTTTCACTTTGCAGGTAATTTAGGTTACCATCAACGATAATATAAGCTAAGGATCTACATAATTGTATGTAGATACTGTTGATTCAAATAATTACGATATCGCCTTTTTTTCTCTAGAACGATAATATTGCTCCAACCCACATTACATCCTTCGTACCACAACAGCAAGACAAAGCAGGAAATGACAATTGCACATCAGACACACAAGGGACAAGTTCTCAGATATCGGCAGAAACACCATTAATGAGTACTGCCACAAATGCCACTAATGAAAAGCCTACTAATAAGCTCAATGTATCTCAAAGTAGACAAGTAAGTCTAAATAAAGGATCAACAAGGATGGCACACAAAGCAATCAGTGTAACAATACTTAATAGTAACAATGTCAGCGATCTGAACAAAACAAGTGGGATAGTAAAGGATGACATTCAAAAAATTCGAGAATCCTCGCAATCTATATCAGAAGCAATTTATCATGACCTTAAAACTCAAGATCACAACAAACCAGCAGATCCTGTTGGGTTGGATCCTTTCAAAGTAAATGCTTGCCATATATGCACACGGGCTTTTAAAAAGCGATCTGATTTACAGCGACATATTAGGATACATACTGGAGAGAAGCCCTTTAGGTAATTTATTTTTTATTTCTTCAGATGAATTCATATTGGATATGTAGTAAATAAGGGAAGTTGTAAAGGTAGTATGTATCTATTGCGTATGCTTAAATATGAAATAAAAATTAATGAAGTGATTTTCTAAAGGTGTCAACAATGTGGAAAAGCTTTCCGTGTGAAGTCTACGAAGGAAGCTCACATGAGAACTCACGAAGGAGGAAAAACTGTGTCATGTCATATATGCAATAATCTTTTCTCAACTAAAAGCAGCCTCCGAGTCCACATGAGGTTGCACACGGGAGACAAACCTTACTCTTGTCCACACTGTGATCGTTGTTTCAGAACATCGGGTCATAGAAAAGCGCACGTTCAGTCTCATTTCAAGGCTGCTAAAGAGGATAAGACTTCTGCTAGTGCTCAACAAACCGTGACACAAGGAGTGTACATGACACAGACTGGCAACAGCATCAAACAAAGTCAAATGCTTCCTCCAGTTCAAACAATTAAAGACAAATCAAATGCACTTGTGAACACTCAGGAAGACATTGGGATGTCCGTGTCGTTTGAAATGCCTGCCCAAACTGACCCTTCTGGCAATATGGGATCCACTGATCCAGTTCATGTTATTGGTAGCCTTCAACTTACAATGGAAGGTCCAACGATTCAAAATATTCAAATAACATCCCTTGATCTCAACACACTACCAATGGATGAAAATTTTCTGCAGAGTCTTGGGAATGTGATATTTATGACCCCAGGGGGGAACATAGCGTTGTCATCTTCAGATTTAAATAACGTTGCCGGAGTTTCCATCGGCACCCCTGTTGTAACTGGCAAAGATGTCAACATTGGCAATTCTTCCGTAAATATAAATAGAATTTCCAGTAGTAGTTCAGAATTACCGCAAAACTCTATAATTACGGACATCAATGGTCTCCCATTACCAACAGTTGGCAATGACAACTCCACCGTCACGTCGATGAATGACAGCAACACTAATGTCGTCAGTAACAGTGTTATTGGCGTTAGTCTAAACAACGATCCGTTCATATCTCACAACATAATAAATCCACCAACCACTACTTATGTTCAACGCAATCAAAATCGCAAGATTAAAGAAGGAAACGCTAAGAAACAAATTAAGCCACAGTCTCAAAATTCAATCCGACCGTGCAATAAAACGTGTACCAGATGTGACAAAAAATTTGCAAAGCCGAGTCTATTAGCAAGACACATGCGAATTCATACAGGCGAAAAGCCTTATCATTGTACCGTCTGTAAAAGAACATTCAGTCAAAGAAGTTCGTTAGATGCTCATTCTTATACTCATACAAATGAAAGGCCTTTTATTTGCGACCTGTGTCCTTTCCGAACTGTTCAGAAAGCGGCTTTGAAAAAGCACTGCTCCCGTGCTCATCCTACCATGGCATGGTTAAATAACAAGAAAACTAGCGAGACTTCCCAACGTCAAGTACCGCAAACATAGCATTAAGATCGACAATACGGAAGCAATAATTTCGGAGATGCAGTAAAGCATGTTAATCGTGCAAATTCCACAATCGGAAATAAGAATTTTAGTGCCACAAGTGTCTTATCATGAAATACAATTTTATCGGTCTGTTATGCTGTAATGCATCTATAATGCAGGAAGTACTTACGTATAAATACTTTCGAGGTGTGGGTATTGAAGATTATTATGCGCAATTAATGTACGTTATGCTCAAGCCTTAAATTCACAGATCTTTCGTTGAAAATGAGATACAGAATGACGGATTTAATTATGGTTCCGACATTTATATATAAGATTATCTTCGCTTACATGATTTTCATATAAGATAGGTAATTGTGATTTTGTTGATAGTATTATCAATATTATGTTATGCTTTTATGTGAATATTACCTTGTACAGAGTGGCGTACAATGCTAATTAATTTAGTATTTAGTAGTAGTACTAAGTACTGGAGAGTAGAATTTTGGTCTATATGATTTTGTTAGATTGTAAAAGGACTGTCGTTTGTCAACAGTTTGCAGTTAAAACTATAGTGGTTGCCCTCATTGAAAGAGTATTTCCTTTTGTATATCACATTTGAAAAGCAAATGATTATCTGCTACTTTCTTAATGTACTCTATGATGCTATAATATGCTTTAAAAATAGTCTGACTGCATGTTTATTTAATATGCAAACGAGATGTACTAGTATTATTATGGGAGATATAATGTTTTTGAATATGTAAATGTAATATTGTCATTTAGATGGAAAGCGGAAACTAAGAGTAAATGTGTTATATTTTACTATCTAACTACCATATCATCGTTGTAAATCTTCACCTGACTTCAATTTTTCTAAAAATTCATGATTGAGCTAGCTTATACAGATAGCTAGCTTGTGTTAAAACTTGAACCACTCATACAAACTTAATCCATTGAAGTTTACTTATATTTTAAAGTATGTGTACTGCATTATAATATTTATTAATAAGAAGCGTTTGTACAAAGTAGCCAAAGAATAAGGAAATATCTACTTATTCCATGTAACTTGACAATCATAAAGATAATATAGCACGAAATCACCAAAATGCAAAGTGAAAATGATTGAGTTAGTAAAGATTATTCATATCTTAAACATAGGACCATTTCTACATCAAATAAGTTTAAGCTAGGTATTTGTTTTTGAATTAATTTCATATGATTTTCTGTCATGCAAAAGAGTAATAAAAATAAAACTGAGAACAAGAACGGTCTTCGTTTGTGTATGATATGAATAGAAAAGGATAGAATATGAGTGTAGTTTCTAAATGCAAAAGTACATAACTATATCCCTAGTTTTTAATTTAATCTTTAAGTTAGTCTTTAGTCTCCTTACTCATGTAAGTTTGGACCTGAGTGACCATACCACCTTTTCACTCGAGTAGAGGTCTGTTGATGAAATAAATAAATAAATAAATAAATAAATAAAAGTGCAAAAAAAGGATGTGGTCCAACTATATTACTGAGGCTGACTATGGAGAGGAACTCATAGGCGCAATCCTCCTACTGCCCGACACGAAGACTTTTGGCTGCTTGGTTTCCCACCTGGCCCGATTCGTCTTTCCTTAGCTAACCTGGAGATCCAAGACTCATCTTAGACCCCCATATTGATGCCAGGCTTAGATAGGACGCCCACTCAACGTACACAGCCCCACAGTCAGGACTCCCCAGCTCAAGCTATCCACACACCCCGGTCTCCAAAGTAGCTGGATTACAGTAGCACGCCACGACTACCAACCGAAAGAACATACGATTTTTCCTCTACTTATACTCAGCGCACACTGAACAGGTCTTACAGCGGGCAAAGATTTATTTTTTCTCGGTCATTTTTGGGATAATACGGTTCAAATTAATTTTACAATTTAGCTACCGTAGGAAAAATGCATTCTTAATAATTTGTTTAAATAAATATCCAATCAATTAATTTTAATATTGCATTTTATGAAAATTGTGTCTCGCCGTGCCCCACTTCATTCCTGCTGAACATTTACATTGAATAGATGTTTTAACTAAGGTACCCCAAGTAGAGAGCGGTTGGGGTACTCTCCAAAGTCTCAATGCAAAGACA
>JAQFYC010005562.1:0-14094 GCA_034694165.1 Tomocerus mixtus
CGCCGTAACTAAAGCCCTCCATTTGACCCAAATTATTACCCGTTATATCTCCCAGGCTACTTGAATTTTTCTGAAAAATAATTTAAAATATCAAATTTTAAGTTAACTACTTAGCTACTAAGAAAATACTAGCTACTATTTAAAAATACTAATATTGTTGGCTAAAATATACTTCTTGGGTGGTGCTATATAATTTTGATGTAGGAATATTTATATGGATGATTTAATGAGAATGATAACAAAATTATGAAAACTTGTTCAGAATTTTTCTGGAATTCGTTGCCATTTTGTCATAATACGGCAAATTAGGATATAACGGCCAAGTGCCTTTCAGTGTACCTGCCCCTAACATTTGAAGTCACATTTTATTTCTAACTGGTGGTACTAATCTGGCATTTTTTGTATTTTTTGCATTCCTTCTACAAAGAAAATTCCTAGTTTTCCTTAAAATTATTCGTATAGAGATTAAAATATCCACATTGCAAGAAATATATTAATTTTCATGAAAAAATGCTTGAATTTAGTGCCTACCTTACTAGACATAACTGGATAATTGTTTTTGGAGCCACAGTACTGGCAATAGTTCATAATGCTATCATAATTGAAGGGGACTCTGTATGTATCAAATTGGCATTGTGAGGTCGTTCCACCGGCATCCCTGCACCAAACGTCCTCTCTCTTGAATTGACTTTTGGCAGCTGTAAAGATAATTTCAGAAGATCTTGCAAAATTTATTTCATCGCAAAAAATGTAGACGCTAAAATAATAAAAATATTACCTTCTTGCATATTCTGCTCGTACATAGTAAGGTAATAGTCTCGATCTGTCCGGGCATGTTCGTGCATAAACCCAAGTGTATGTTCCAGTTCGTGTACCATGCTTCCAAAGTTACATTTTTTTCCAAGTAAAACCGCCTTCGTATCATTAGACGCAAATTGAGTGTAAAAACAGTTGTTAGTTAAAAATAACATACAAAATAATTAATTAATTAATAATAACTTAATTATTATTATTATTTATTATTATTATATGTTTATTTATTATTATTGTGTATAACTATTAATAATAACTAAGCATCCGAACTAAAAGTTATGTAAAAGTGACATTAAATATAAATCTTTAACAAAATGGGATTACAATTGAGCCCAAACCTGATCTTTTTTGTTTCGGAAACCAATTTCAGCACTGCATAGCAGATCTGAGTTTGGGTTTGCCACTAGAGCAGGGTCCATCAGAAATCGTACCCAATATGTATGAAAAGTGGGGTAGGCTGGAACGAATCGTACGCAGGTGTAACGGTGGTAGTAGTCTATTGCTTCATAAACTGTAGCACTCAAATCGGAAGCTACGGACAATAAAATATAAACTAATCATTTAAATTGCAGGTCATCAATAATAAAAAATGATCACCTAGTCTATCAACTTTTAAAAACAAAATTCAAAAAGTTAAACGCCTCAAAAGTTACAGTTACAGTGCCCACGGATAGACAGACAGACGAAATATTCACTTGTATTGGCTTTTCTGCCACTTAATAAAGGCAAATGACCTATATTTAATATTTGTGTGACACACAATTTATTATTACATCATTATATTGCTATTATTAAAATATAAAACCTTTTTGCACTTACTGACATTGTCTGAAATCAAGAAAGGTATTTGGTTATCTGGCCAGTTGGGGAAATAAAGAAAGGCTGAGCGTTTAGAAGTGACTGGCGGAAGGATCATGTCTCCAATAATTGTGTTATTCTCCCTCTTCATCGCCCCTATAGAAAGAGAAATCGGTTCTAAGGCATTTGCAAATTGCACAACAATTTGTACACTGACAAATCAGAAAATTAAAAACCAACTCAAAACTTGCTGATCTGTTCGAAATCCGCTTGGTGTTGCCGAAAAAGAAATAGAAATAAAAACGCCCGCAGCCAAGAAAATGAAAACGGTCATCAGCTTAGAGAATGACATGGTGGCTAACGTCAACGTGGTTGAAGCACAACTGAAACCTAATACTAATTAATAACACACGCCCTAATGACTCCGTGATGGCTTTTATTAATAAAATCGGGGATGTATGTATCATTTATGCGAATGACGTTTCTGGTACGTGTCCGGTATGTTTATGTATGCAAATAGATACTGTTTTGAATTCTGTTGTAAAAGATCAGTGGAAATGGTGGCTCAATTTGAAAATAAGGTCAACCAGGTCATTGTGCTAGAACTAATCCGTTACGAAAGGTCTAACAATCCTTTTTTGGGTAAAACTATATTTTTACGAACTAAAAGTTGCACACCAGCAGTGTGGATGTTCCAGTTATGTTGCTTTACATATTTGTTCTAGGTATGCAACTATACCTAATACTTTTCGTGTAGTATATTATGTAAGTAAAAGAATTTCAGAGCCCCTGGGGTTCCCGATGCATTATTAATGTCCGTGGATTATTATATATTCGCAAGATAACCAATTATGCAATATTCGACACGAAAGCCAGTAATAATTCAATAACTGTTATTTTAATTGTTTTATTATGCTTTATATTTATGGGACAATTAAAATAAAACATGTCTTGG
Source organism: Tomocerus mixtus (assembly GCA_034694165.1). Classification (NCBI taxonomy): domain Eukaryota; kingdom Metazoa; phylum Arthropoda; class Collembola; order Entomobryomorpha; family Tomoceridae; genus Tomocerus; species Tomocerus mixtus. Next base: position 2,567 of record JAQFYC010005562.1, read on the forward strand.
AATTCCTAAACAAAAGATATCTGTTCTGTCAGATGTTAGATGTATTCCATATTCCATAATTCCTTGCCTAAGGTTTCAAGTGCTACGCACAGCTGTCTCATTAGAATTTCCAGATCTTTGGATCTTAAATATATAGGTTACGCTTACGCATGGGAATGAACATTGAATATTTGTATTGTTTCTTTTATAGGTAGTTTTTTCACTGAATTTCGTCAAACTAGGAAGTCTAAAAAAGTTCAAAATTTTGAAAAACGTGTGCCAATTTCATATAAGTAACTTAAATAAGTGAATAATTGCAAGACTTTTGAATTAAAAGATATTTAGTGGACAAATTGGTGTTAAATTCGCTCTAAGAGACAATTAATTAACTCGGTAGTTTTTCATAAAATTAAAGATGTATGCTTCGACAATGTAAAGAAATTAATGTGCTCTATGAAATAAATAACAATTACTTATAATTACAAATAAATAAATACTGACTCCGTAAACCGATTATCGCTTGTCATTTTCTGATACAAGAAAATAACAAATCTAACAAAAGAAAAAAGTTCCATGCATTTATATTGGCATTGTATGTTTAATGATGTCATTTAAAATTTAAGTAGACAATTGAATCGATTTTCCACGTAACATTATCATTCTTGCGAGTTTCCAGCAGCTAAACAAATATAATTATTATGGCACAAATTGCAAGTGTCAGACTTGCCACATTTTTATAAGCCAATTTTAACATAGCCGCCAATAATATATCATAAATGCGAAAACTTCAAAGATTTTTTTGCGTATATCACAAATAATTGACCGTAAACTGTATATAAGGTACATCAAGCTGTGCACTGGTTATTTTCAGTAGGTAGGTATTAATTTTTTAAATATTTCCAGTAATGCAAAAAACTGCCAGCAACATCGAGTCACTTGTAGAGGCGTGTACGGTCTGTATAATATGTACATAATAATTATAATATTAAATAGGCACATTAAATACAATAGCAATAATTTCGCAAAACGATATTTATTTAATTTTTTAAGATTTTAATGAATGGATGTATATAAAATATTTAATTTGTTGCTTATTATTTCATGTTCTGTGACCGCTAGCGATTTACAGCTTAAAGTTGCTCAAACTTTACTGATTAAATAAATACTAAATATTCGTAACATCCGTACCACTTACCATGAATTTTTTTTGTTTCCAAAAAGTGAAAAGACTAACCTAATAAAAGAAAAAAGTTCTATACATTTATATTGGACATTGTTTGTTTAATTGTAAGGTTTACAATTCAAGTAGACATTGATACTAGTCCAGCAGGTAAACAAATATTATTGCACAAACTGCAGTCAATTACATAAAGTGCGAATGGGTACATACATATTATATATGTTGTAGGGTAAGAGTACTACTGTTTACATAGTACATTTACTATATACATCTGTAGCACACCACACCTGATGTGTTTGCTCTCAATTTTTCAGAAAAACTATAAAACCACGTTGTCAAGATATAACTTCCAAATTTTTAGAATTTTTAGCTTTTTCTAATGATGTAGGCAATATTTGGCTTGCATGCTAAAAAAGTGAGCACAATTTAGCGTTCATCATTGAAAATTACAAAAACTATTTATCTTTCAAATAATAAATTCCAGTATACTGAACTAGTGGTTTTACTACAGACATTTAAATACATCCCAACTGAAACCCTTCCTTCTTGGGGGTTTCATGTACCTTATTGAAATAATTTGGCTGATTTGAATATATAGATTGTAATATTTTGTATTGGTTACATATTTAGCACTAGAATTTATATAGTGCATTAGGTTTACACGTATTATATCATTATCTACGTACATGGGGACAAAGGACATTTATTATCGTAAAGAATAATATAGAAAAGATGTGTGTCGCAAATTGGTTTAGTTTTATTTTAGTTGACAAAAGTTTTCATAAGTAATGTGTGCTCCAAACTTTTCGCTGCATATTTATAATGTGAATGTATAGCAATATACAATTAGTACAGCAATCTGACTGACGTAATAATAAGTGGCGACAATTTTAGCTGTAAAGAAGTATAATTGTGTGCTGAATATTTAATTCTTTTTCTGAGTCCTAACAAAATCATCCTCAGAATTGATTTACCTTCTTAATTTGTAAAATTTATATTTATCTGAATTGCTTGGGAAGGAAAAAATAAATGTAGTTGCAGAATTCATCGACAATCAAATCAAGTATGGGGGTTACAGTGACCCAGGCATTATTTATCATTGTTATAGTGTTACCATCTTCGAAATTATGTGTCCTTATGAAGGAAAATGACGATATTCATGAATCAAATGGAATTTTTAAACACCTGCCTGAATTTCCAGTGCACTGTACTTTACACATTATTGCAGGTGGGATTGAGAATCTGAAACTGGCATTTTACGTGGAATATCTGCTCAAAAATAAAATGCACCATCCAAAAACCATTCACATTGTCCCAGAAAGTGTAAACGAGTTGAATTTGAACATTATAAATATAAAAGGAGGTTGTTCATATGTCGTAATTGTGTCAAACGATATTCATGAATTAGCAAATCTTGTACACCTTTCTGGCTTCGGGAGTTCTCCATACACTGTAAATTTTGCTTTTCTTAATCTTAGTGGCAACACCAAAGTTAGTGACAATGTGATTGCATCCGAATTAAACCTGAAATTTATCAGCGAAATTTATTCATCATTGAGCCCACGAGTAATTATTTTTATAGCGGATGAAGAAGGTCTAGTAAATAGATATGTGACAGTGTGTTACTTATGCGATAATCAAATTATTGAAAAAGTAAACTTGAAAAAAGGATTATCTTTGAAAGAAATTGAATATCAGACATGGCACAGCACTTCTGAAGGGTTAGGGAAGACGGCTTACACTCCCTACAACGGTAAAGGGGCAACTGAAAGATTCCGATCTGCCGAGGATCGAATATTCCACTCTTGGAAAAATATTGATTCAGGCGAAATCATTTTAGGAATCTTATCAACAAAAATAAATTTCACATTCGCCGAAAAAGATTTTCGAAAACCGCGACTTGCAGTATGCTTTTGGTGCCAATTTCCAGAATCGTCTTTTGCTGGTATGAAATTTGACTAAAAATTCATTTTTGATAAAATAAGTCTACAAAATTCAAAACATTTTCTGTAAGCTTAAGCTACTATGTAAATTCATGTACATGTTATCAGTGTTCTAAAAAAGCCGGCTAACTGGCATTTCAGCCAGCCAGCCGGCTGACTAAATGGCAGAAATGGCAGAAATGGCTTTTGCTGTGTCGACTTATTGAATAATTTTTACAGACAATAAAACAAACAACAACGAGTTAAAATCATAACAATTTTATGATAATATTTTGTTAAGATTTGTTTTAAACATTAGGGAAAATTAAAGGTACAGAAAATAGTACATAAAAAGGGCCCCAAATTTTATTTCTGCCGTTTCTGCCATTTCTGCCGTTTCTGCCACTGGCTGTCTCAACATTCAACCAGCCGGCTAGCCATTTCTGCCGGCCATTTCAGCCGGCTGGCTCAGCCGGCTAGTGAACACTGCATGTTATACCTATATTGAGCAAAAAAATCTTTAAGACCACATAGGGATTTGACATTAGCACCAAAAAATTTCCATCATTTTTTCAAGAAGGCGTTTGTCTTCGGAATTTTGAAAACACGGTCACGTGTACTTTAATTTATTTAATGAAAAATAAAAATCGGCACTTTTTGCTCAATTTTTTTAAACGGTGAGACATACGGCAAAATAGACAAATAAATTAACATCTTTTAAATGTGCCAAAATATGCAAAAATTTGTAGCCTCACTGAAAAAATTCAAAAATGGAAAAACGTATAAACTTGAACAATCTCATTAATTTTTCCCACACATTTCGCGTAACCTCTTCTGAATTTTACTCGGGAAACTTTTATTTCGCAAAGCCTTCCTTAAAGAGTTAAAATTTCATTTTTTTTCTATATGGTAGACAATTAAAATTCTCTACAGTAGGTGAAGTTGACTTATATTTGACGGAACTTAATAATTGTATTGTATTGTGTGTAGAAAACGGAACATCTATTAATAAACGTGTGAAGCTCGCCATTCTCAACGTTGATACGCACCACTTCTTGTATTGCAAAATATTATCTGTAGTGGACAGCAGCATCGTTTTCGAAGTATTAATTTTGCCATTCAACTATCCGATTTGGATTTCAATTTTCTTATTAGCTGCACTAATGTCACTCCATTATAAAAATGTTTGGCTTGCTCTTAACATTGTCCGAGTCGTATTTGGAGTGCAATTGACATGCCATAATGCCAAAGTCCTTTCTGTTATTTGCTTTCTATTGGTGATGGTGCAACATTTGTACACTGCCAAGTTTACGAGCAGCGTCATATTGCCGTACAAGCCAAAACAAATAGAAACGAATAAAGACCTATTTGAATCTGGATTCCGCCTCGTCAGCAAATATCCAGAATATCCAGAATGGTTTGTCCAACATTACAAATGGAATTTTGAAAGACTTGAAATAAATGGCAACGAAAGTTTCTTCATTGATCCAAATTGCTCGGATGTTCATATTTGTGTAAGCAAGTGGGCGGACAAAGGAACTGATCTCGTTTTTGGACATATGTCAAAATACACCACTTCTCTAATTCACAGCCAATCTCCAGATTTACATTGTGACACTGTGAAACAAATGTGGAATTCCAATTACGCAATCATATCCTTTCATTCTCATTTGGCAGAAAGATTTAACCAATTAGTTGGACGACTTTTTGCTTCTGGAATTCGGGATCATTGGGCAGACGTCAACCGTTTTGGAACAAATTACGAAATATCGCTGTTTTCTAGAAGCACAAATACCACGGACAAAGTGAAAAAACTGTACAAAATCCCAATGTTTGCTCTTTTTAGGTCGACTGCTAAGATTTTTATATTCTCGGCTGTAGTTTTCATCCTTGAGCTAGTTTATTGCAAATGTAGGCACCTGAAGTGCACAAAATTGGGCGGAAAGATGTCCCCCTTTAGGAACTTTTCTCAAAATAGCTCAGGAACATCACTACGCCCATTATTAAGATATCCACCACTCGAAAGAGTAACTTTTTTGCATTAAACAAATAAAGAAATGTTTATCTTTTGCAATAAAGGATTAGTTAGTTTGTACAAAGCAATTTTACATTTTTTTGTATTTTGTCGAAAGCTTGATACCTTTTTGATAAAAACGACTAAAAATTATAATCAAACGTGGCTGGAACTTGCTGGAAGCACCTAAAATACAAATATAATACTATGTTTACGCAGCTTGCTTTACACAAGAAATCTGACACAATTATGGGCTTGCAGCAAATCCTGGTTTTCATATTAACCATTCTCGAAACTGGAGCATAAATACTTCATATGTAAACATTACTCTTTTTTTAAAAAAAATTAACCACAATACGTCTTCTTTTAGTACTTAAATACCTTGTTGTTTAGTTGAACCTAGCAAGTTAACATTTCAGAAATTCTAACAATATAGACGAATATGAAAATGCAGGACGAGAATACATAATATATAAGCTGGAGGGGTTATATAGTCAAGGCCGCTTAAAATTGGGGGGAGGGGAGGGTGAGGGTAAATGAATAAATTAATGTAATGTATAAATATTTAAATATGTATACTTTTAATACGTAATTAAAACCTTTGGATTTGCTTTGTATATGTGTACAAGAATATAAATAAAGTATAAATATATATATAAAGTATATATTAGTTTCAACTGCATTTATAAATAAACTAACAAAATATGATCTCCGTATACAAAATACGATCATTCTTTCCCAGAGACAGACTGAACTTTATCTTCAGACTAATAACAACGACTTCAAAAACTTTTTCAGTCCAAGGTCCAAGCACTTTTAAGGATTCTCTGTACATTGTGGTGCACGACAATAATGATTTCTCAGGAGTCTAATTTTATAACTTAAATGCTAGGAAATTGGACACTTATTATCATGGATTGTTGAGGTGGCATTTTTTGGAATTCCCATTAGTTGCTTTAGCGGACTGGTAAATGTAAGAAATTTTGTGAAGGAGTTTGGGTGTTAAGAATGAACTCTTGCTAGGTACCTTATTTAGTTGTCCCTTTTCTAACTAAATTAGTTAATATACTACTGTAGGTAAACCCCTCCTGTTAATAATATAATTCAATGCGTTTGCGAGTTTTAAATATACACCAGGTAGCTAAGGTAGACATTTTCCTCAGCATTCCTTTGCTTAATAATAATGAAGGCTAAGCTCCCAATAATCCAAATTACTTTTTTGGTAATATTCTAATTTTACATGCCAGTTTTCGATGCTAGTATAGCACTAACATGTTTTATGTATCGTGGTGCCCGCCTGTATGGAGACGTTTCCACTAATATGCAAGGTAATATCCAATTCCCTGAATATTGTTATATTTATATCGGAAATTTTGGTATTTATATTTTAAGGATAGTCCTACTTCAGTTTCTGTAATATACTAATTAAATATACTTTCTAATTTATATTTGTGGCTAATTAGTAATTATAATTTCCATGAGATCCCTTACGTATTAGTACGTAATATTTCTCAGTTTTTGAAGGCAATAGACGGTACAACATTTATTTATTACTGGCAAAAACTGATATGATCATATGAATGTATGGAAGCCAAAATAACAAAATAATTTCATTTCATATTCAATGGATTCAATACGTTTTTAGTAGTTTGTCATTCATCAAGGATACTTTTAAAATCCTCCAATAAGAGCATTTATAATATTTTCATAAAGTCGTTGAATTTTTCAACTTATTCATCATACAAAATGCATTGGGAATTTTTGAGCAAATACTTCTTCTCTTTGCAAGCGATGATTGATCTCTCCAATAGAACCCCTAGAAATTACAATAGGAAAATGAATACGTAATTTATAAGTGTAATTAAATTACATATTATTATTTTATTTAATTAAAGGAAATATTACGTGAATCCTTCCGTGAGAACTTTAGCCCTAGCAGCTGCCCAATGAGAATAGTAAGTTGGTGCTGGGATTTTCACGGAGCGATTACACCGAACGTACATGTAGCATAAATAGTAACTAAGAGTTTGGATCTCATCTGCAGAAAAGTCAGAGTCGTCCCTGTAACGATAATTTAAAGAAAACGCTTAACAGTTAGTTTTCATTTTTAATCTCTCCAATTGCTTTTATGTTTTTGGAAAATATCTTACCAAAGAAGATGATACCGGGTTGGACGACTAGTTCCCTGTTATCATTATTAATATTAATATATTTATATAGGTCATATTTATATATTCATTTATAGTTTAATTGAAGTTACTTACCAAAAGCCCTTTATGTGAGAGCAGATAGAAATCCGTTTCCGTGGGATGAACTATTTCGACATCCACAACGGTTCCAGGAGGAGCATTCTCCACCCTTCCGTTACTTTCTTGTAGGAAAAATCTTGTTTTGTGTCTAGAAGATAAATATTTTAACACAATCGTTGACGGAGTAGACGATTTAACAAATAAAAATTAAGATTGCTTAACTATGTACCTTTTTTGAACGGTAATGAACGTAATTTTGGGTTCGTATCCTTTCTGGAGCTCTGTGCATGCAGCTCGCATATCTCGCATTTCCTTATGAAGCACCTTATATGTAATAGTATGCAAATATAATGCAATAATTATAAATGTGTATTAATATAAAATCGTATTCGAACAAGGAAAATTCTGATTAATTTATTGACCTCTGAAAATTGTCCTTCCCCAACTCCATCGCGAAATATGATGATTTTCCGGGGAATTGCATTATTTGATTCTTGTCTGAATTTGACGAGAATCCTTTTCATGATATCTTTAAATCCAACAATTACTTCAGCTGCTCCTCGTCCAGCTTTCTCCTGAGCTTGCACATGCATCATGTAAGGCATTCCCGATCGGTTGATGCTCGCTGTTACTGCTGCAAAACTTGGAGTCACTTCTCCTGGCTGCAACAATCAAGAATAAAGACAATTTAATTCCTAATTGTATTGTTTGACAAATTATTCGTTTATTGTAATTATTAACAGATTATTTACCCTTCCCGTTCCAGGTGGCGGATGTGTCACATCAGCTCCGATGATAATTACCGGTTCTTTGAAGACGTTGAAGGAGCTCGCAAAATTTGCGGGGGCAACAACTGTGTGATTAACTCCTCCCAATTTGCTATTTATTTTCAATATAATATTCCCCACAATACTCTCCGTTCTTGCGGGATTCTTGGGCGCGAAGTTCTGCTGGACAACACATTGGGTGAGTATCCCAACATGGAGCTCTGCTGCCTGCTTGACATGGCTGTATAAATCGGAGCCTTTCTTAGGGACGACCACAACCACTAATTGGCACCCCTGTTTCTTTAAGTAGCCCAAGGCATCCGTCAGAGCTCTCACATTTTTTTCAACCTCCTGTTTGAAATCCCTTAAACCACTGCAGTCCTCTTTAAGCGGCTCAGATGCGAAAGTAACACCCGCATGTTGTCCTTTTCTCCGGAGAAGACCTACAAATGTTCTAATTAAAACCAAAAGATGAGTTTAATAATACAGTACTAAAATTATTAGGTTTGACTATAGACTCTGATCTCACATGGGAAGATCACGTAAACCAAATTGTAAGCAAAACCTGTAAAACTCTATGGTCACTAAAATATGTACAGCACTTAATCAGTGAAAGAAACCGTATCTTACTAGTAACTACGTATATACTTCCTACTCTAAATTATATGTCAGCCATATGGGGCAATGCAAATAAAGCTTGTCTGGCTAAAGTTTATAATGTAATGAGAAGATCTGCTAGATATATATACATTAAGGACAAATATGACTTCATTACCGAAGATATTATTGTTAAGTTAAAATGGTTAACTCCAAAATATATGTACAAATATGAATTACTTATAATAGCATATACTATTCAAAATAATACATGTGCCGACTATTTTATAAATTATATAGACTATAATAGTGCTAACACAAACACTATCACAACGCGAAGCAAAAGTTACAATTATGTAAACACCTTCTTCTCTGTCCCCTCACATGAAAGAAAATCTTTCACTTTTGCTAGTATGAAAGAATGGGTCTCGCTACCTAAGAGCCTAAAATCAATTGAAAATGTTAAAAATTTTAAAGTAGAACTGAAAAAATACCTAATTAACTTGCAGACGAATGAAATGATTACAAATCTCGATAGCGTATACAATGACAACAATAAGTTTGAATTTCTATAATAAGTTTGTTATCAAGAACAGTATAATATTATATTACATAAATTAATTATTAACTCATTAATCTAAGCTACTTTAAATCGACAATCTTTGCAATGTAAGTACCAAAAGTATGCATGTATTCATATATGTATATGTGGAAATTGCAATAAATACAAATACAAATACAAATACAAATACATAATAAAGCCAGTTCAGCATTCATACTTTTGTATTCTAGTAGTTACTGTATAGGTAGATACGCATTAGAAATAAAGCAGTCTACTTATTTTGGAGGTTTTCGCATTTAGAGAAAACATAAATGTAACATTTGTTGTAGAAATTACATAATAAGTAGCTAGCTAAATATATGTGTAGTGTGTAGGTATATATGTATATATTCATACGTTTCTAAGTAATAGAACAGTGATTTCATTCTGTGCTATGTCTATCCGTCTGTCTGTAAGTTAATGCTTTTTGTTGAAGTGAGACTTAAATAATGATAAGAAAGGTAAAGTTTTCTTTTATTTGTAAACAAAGGAGGTGAATATTTAGATTTCTTTTTAGAGAAACGTAAGTAAGTAGCTCTACTTCACTTCTGATACAAAACAGTACAGTGGGAGTCTCTATTATATACTAGCGTTTACTTTACTACTTGCTTACAAGCCCTCCTCGTCTGTGTCTTTAAAAGTACTTCATATTTAAGATAAGGAATAAGGAATATTAGTAATGTGCTATAAAAGTTGCACATACATACTACACATACACACACAGCACAATACATTAAACTAAACCTGGCCTGGCCTGGCCAACGCCAACCTTTCTTAAAGTTTAGTACACTACGTACACTAAACTTGTCCGTTTTCTGTTTTCTGTTTTCTGTTGGAAACAAAAGGACTTCATTTTATTCCTACTACTGTAACTGTATATAGAACTTACTAACGGATATGAAAGTACTTTCACATCACAGAACTATTGTAGTATTAAGAAAAAATAGGCATACGGAGCAGGAGTACCTTAGAGAAGTGCATTAAAGAAAAATGTGAGTTCTCCTATTAGTTACTACTATTGTACACACACAAACACAATACGCTTCCATCGCAGAATTACAGTACGTAAGGAGAAAGTTTTTTGTGGAATGAGCACGTAGCTCATAGTTAGAGTAGAGGGAGGGCAACATCTATATTGCTTACAGCTTACGTTATGTTAGTTCAGATGTGATGTGATGGGATCTGGGATGTGAAGAATGGAGGTTGTTCAATCTCAGGATTTAGGAAAAGAAATTAAAGTCTTTTATGAAAGACCAATTCCTTAAAATTCTCCTAATGCTTCACTCCGTTCTCAAAAGCCACACACGTAATTAGTGAGCAGAAAACGTATTAAGTGGAGCTCCCCCATTAACTATTGAGTGCACATTAAAACTAAACTTGCTTAACTGCCCAGGCTGGTCTTAGTAACTAAATAACTGACTAACTGAATCCCTCTATTTACTTGTCCACTTTAAATTAGCTCAATGAAAGACTGACCTGCCATACACTTCTTAACTAAAATATACTCACTCACACTTATTTATTTACTTCCGCCAACAATATCCTTTCTCAACGCTCTCCTTTCCCTTCCTAGTCCCGAAAAGCTATATTTAAAAACAGGAGTAAATATTAACCCAAAACAGTAAAAAAATAACTACCTTGCCCTGGATAAATACGTATTTTGCCTGTATGTGTAGTATACCCATATTGTAATATTATGTATTTATATAAATCATAGCTTAACTATAGTTAAGCATTATAGTTACCTAGCACAAAAAATGGTTATTTGTACTATTTACTTATTAACCTATAACGTTACCAACTTTACTACCATTATAAGAATGAGAGAATGATAGCACGCAATATTTGTATACTCTGGCCTAGCCTGTATTAATTTCCTTCCATTTCTAACAATATGCACATGCAATTCTTATGTTTGGCCAAAGTACTTTACCTAAATACCTAAGCTACATTCAACATTCTTCTACCACCGGAATAACCAACAGAAATGGAAAATAAGTTTACCTATACCTGCCGTGTATGATTCCGCGCTGGTTAATAGTGTTATTCGCCAAAATGATTGTTATTATTATCCAGAAATGCAATCGTTAGAATTAAAACAAACTTTTTAACCATAGGCTATGTTTACCTACACTACAATATAGCTACAAATGCAATTATTGCTATTAAGGACGATGTTCTTATTGCTAAAGTGCCAAGTTGCATAGATAAAATAAAAA
>JAQFYC010005563.1:0-14092 GCA_034694165.1 Tomocerus mixtus
AAATAGTTTTTCATTAGGTATTTTTGCTTAAACTTATGGTAAATAAGTTTTTATATGGTCGATTCCCATTTCTATGGCATTTGGATATTGTTTTGGTAAATGCAAAAAGTTATGGTAAAATAAGTCTAAAAAATTATGGCAAAGTAAGTTTTTATATGGTGCCATTAAATATAAGCCAATTAAAAACTCCTCCCGTCAAAGGCATCCCAAAATTAATGATCATAATTAGCAAATTTTTTTACCAGGGCATTTAAAAAAAATTTAAAAGTAGAATCCCATTCTTTTATTAGTGGCTGTTTTGCTAAGATATATCTGTAATCTGTAGTCAAAAAATGTCTAAATTTTAATTTCCAATTTTAACATTTCGAAAAAGACCCCTGTGCCTTGTGGGTATGCACCTACGACGCGTAAGTATACGTACATATTTACAGATAACAACAGAACAGCATATTATTTTAATTTAATGTATTATTTTGCTGTCTGTTCCTGTTTACTGTAGCAAGGAGTTCCTTTGAATGTTGAATTTGTGAAAATATATTAAATTTGTTTCGCCGCTTCCTGCTCCAAATTTGAAACTGGCTCTGATGTTTAGTGAATTGAAGATTGAAGTCAAGAGAAAGAGATGTGAAGTGAACTGAATTTTATAGAGAATTGTCACTGCCATTTGATTTACTAATAAAAGAAAGGAATCAAAAACAGAAATGTCAAATCAGCAAGTCAAGCCAGTCAGCAAATAAGGTCAACTCAAGTAGATATGTACCTATTATACATAGTATATGCTGTCTGTACTATATGTATGTTCATTACATAAAGCTACCATATATGTACATCTAAGATTCGCTTTCCAAGGTGAAAGTCTGCAGGAGAAAGTCAGTATTATTGGAGAAAGTCGGAAGGATCTCTATTTCTCAGTTCTTATGTAAGACTTTTCTCTTTATCGTACAATCTACCTTAAGGTTACTAAGTTTCTGCAATACAGTCTGTCTAATTTAATTTAGTCCCCCTGCTCAGTTCTTCAGTTCACTTCAATTCAGTTCATTTAAGCTCAACGGTATAAAATTACTATATAAGTAGGAGCTTACATATATTCACTATATATATGTGATATACTTATTAGGCACATAGATATTATAGTTAGCGAGAAGAGAAATAGGTTAGGTTGAGGTTAGAAACTTCAGTTAGAAATCAAAGAAGAGTCTCGAATTTGATGTCTTGCGTCCTTTCTTTGTGACATAAGCAAGCTAGACTTAGTAAGTAGCCTAGAAAAGCAAAGAAATAAAGTGGTAACGTAAGGGAAAACTCTCATTGCAACTTTCATGGCATGGCAATAACCAGATACCATGCAGAGTTCTAAAAGCTAAACTTAAATTTAAGGAACAGGAAATTATACACGTACGGAGATGTAGGATAAGTAAAGGAAGTGAAACGAAACTAATAAATGCAATCTGCAAAACGGTGCTTTATATAATCTAGTTTTAACTTCAAGGTGGTTGAGCTAAATACGATATTGTATGCCTACATTACATTTATAATTTACTATAAGCTAAAGCCAGCATACCTATTTACTTAAGTAGTAATTCTTTAGTAAGTAATACATTGCAAATTGCATACTATTTGCAGAAATGCAACATTACATTCTTTGTACATTATGTTTCATCTTTTTGTTAACGTACTTAGTTAACGTGGCTCACTAAATTTTATATGCTGTAAAGGAAAATGACGAAAAATCGGGTAGGAAGCTCAGTTACCAAAATAAAATACATTATTATTTTCCGTAAACTGAAAGGCAAAATAGAAAATAAATGATTAATCTACACTTTTTTAAACGGTAAAAATATTAATCTCAATTTTAAATGTAAACGGCACCAGCAGGGAAAAAAATAAATCGCTGTGCTATTTAGAATACAACTCTTTATCGGATAATTTCTTCCAAAATTGTAGATTTTGAAGACAATGTTTATTTATTTTAGTCCACATCCTGCACATTGTTCATTTTATTATATGTAGTAACTATAAAGTATACACTTTTAAGATTTGTTTTTGGATGAAATTATCATCAGTTTTCATCGACAAGAAGCGGATCTAAATTGTATACAGTGCGTTTATTTAAAATCAGTACTTAACCAAAGGATTCAAAGTCTTTTAAACTTGCTTAGTCTTTGTATTTGTTAATTACATAGAGGAAATTGCTATTTAGAGGGATGCTCTGTACAAAACTAAATAGTCAAAAACTAAATAGCCAAAATAACTAAACATAATATTCTGCTAGATATTGACAGTGGGTCGCAATCGTTCGTAACTTATGCTTTTATACAAAGTGTTACTACTGCTACCGACCTATTTTACTTACTTAATGCCTTTCATTACCATTTTATTACTAGTCTCTCATTCAATCAAGCTCATAGTCGCTTTGCCAAAATTAGCTATACTCTCGAAAAATATTTACTATTACGTACTCGCATTTGCATATTTAATTTCTCATATTTTCTCTTTCACTACTGCATGGTGCAGAATGTCACAACTGTGAGCTTGAGAGAAAGCATTAAGTTTGTATCGTGTAGATATCTATGCAAATAGCAATTCACATCCAATATGATATTGACTTTCTATCTTAGGAGACGTTGTGGCAGATATTGTAAAATTAATCTGTATTTTGTTGCCGCAAAGAGAACCTGATATAATTACAAGCAAACATTAAAAACTCATTATTAATGATTGCTATGCTGTGGAATAAGATAAGAGTAAGTATTCAGGATAAGATTTTCATTTGTTTCAGATTTTATACATATTTATTACATATTTATTATATGGTATTAGTACTTTATTATGCAAATTCAGTACTGTTATATTATCTAAATTATATAAGTAAGTATGTACCTACTATATATTGCTAGAATAGTTTAAGAATTTTAATTCTGTTATTAAGAGGGTACTGTATTTTACAGGTAATTAAGTAAAATTTAGGGCTCCTGAAATCTTGGCTGATAAACATTAAACCAATAAATACAATAATTTATTTATGTATGCCTTATCCAGAGAAAGCAGGAAAGTGCACAATCGAAAAAATAAATATTATCAGTAGGTACATCATTCCATCTTACGTATTTAGAGTTACAGCAGGAGCATTGTTAAAAAGCGTGTTCCATGCAGTCTCATCCAAAATGCTTAAGTGTAATATTAGTTTGAAAGGGAATTCCCTGGAAGAAATTATTAGAAAAGTTTTGAAAAGTTTTAATAAGTTTGCTTTTACTTGCATTGATTGTGATTCTGGATCTGGTTCTTGATTTAACTGGATTCAAGTTTGCGTGTCGAATGTAAGTTATTAGGTTCCTCGCCTGCCGTCTCTCTCCTCTTAGTATTTTTATTGCACATTCTTCCTATTCATCACCATTGTTAAAACGGACGGATCTACATATACCTACAACCTAAGTGAGTTCAGCTCAGTTTTAGTTATCAACTGAAATAGTTGTTAGCTAGAAAGCTAACTAAATTCCATCTTCACTTACATTCTCAGTCAGAGAAGAAAGTTTATCGCAATCCGAAAATTCTAAATTCTAAGAGCACTCTTATTATTAGTAATACAGTAGCTGTAGAATAGCAAACTCCTCCATATACATACATATAGTTTCTAAAGTTCAGAATTCGGAGATTATGTTTAAAAATCTTTCTTAAATATCTTGCTTTCCAGAGCAGGCCAAGTTATCAGGCCAAGTCAGACAAGGATAATTAAGTAATATTAGTATTTCTCCAGCTGTGCACTTATACATATGCATTGTGAGATGAAATGAGGATTTCTATTAAAATTCTAAGTATGAAGCTAAATGTTCCATATATTTGTAGAAATGGGATCGAGACAGGAGTCTTCCTTTTGAGCTTGATCTCTTTGTCTCTAAAATATTTTCAAAAACTAGTCCCGATGTCTATTCGGTCCCAAAAATGTACCACAAAATTACTTTTCTCGATCTATATAGTATCAAATTCATGTTAGAACATTTCTTATATCCCTAAAAGCAATCAAGAGCCACTGCAAATTGTTTTTCTTGCAACAAAACTAAAATTTATGCCTACACAATCAAAAAATAGTATGAAAATGGCAGAAAACGTTTGATCTCATCTCTAATATAAGCATATACCTAGTGCCAAGTTGCCAAGTACAAAATAAGCATATGGCACAAGGCCCAGATTTCCTTCTTTTATGTAGTATGTATGTATTTAATTAATACCTTAACTTCAGTATGCCTATTGCCTACTAAATACACTAAACTACTTGATAATACACTTCCTTAAATATAAACAGTTTATTCGAAAAATAGGCAAAAAGTTTTTCTTTAAATTCTTCCTAACGTATGAAGGCATGTCTATTTATGCAGGTTGTACTATTACATAGGTATGTTCAAGTTCCATATACCTAATCGAATTAGCATATTAACTATTTTATTAGTATACTTCGAATTGGAATACTCACAAAATACTTCAAAGTACTTCTAAGCTACTATAGGGCCGTAAGAACTTTCTTTATTCTTTTTTCTCTTCAGGTTCACTCTTTAATTTCCTTCGTCAGAGATTTAATTGGTGACTTAATGAGGAAAAATTTTCTTGACAAAAAAATTCACTTGGGGGCAAGCATTAATACTACCTGTACTATATTGTGCAATGCTATAAGTTTCATACAAGTCTTGGGCATTAAGAGCAGGAGACGTTCGTTTACATTTTGCATGCAGCATTCATACCATACACGAATTCGAATCTAATCTGAATCGCAAAGTATTTTAAAACTTTCTCTTATTTAGTTTTAAGATACTAGTTTATAATAATACCAAAGTGAAGTGCCTAAGGGATTTGTTAAAGGAGGAAATTTAGTTTACTTTAGTGTAGTGTACAGTGGATGTGTGTGTGTGTGGTCCAGAGTCCAGATCTAGATCCCTGCTGTGAACTCAACTGAACTGGACGGAAAGTTTAACTGACATGCCATGAACTAAATTTTCAAGCTCTAAGTACTCCAATATGTCATAGGCAGGAATTATCATCGGAAATCGGACAGTAGTTGCTTGTTTTTTGATTGATTTCAATTGCTTTTTATGTCAGAGCTAATCAACTATTATATCAGCTATAGGCTATGCGACAATTAGTAATCTTTATCCGAATAACATTTTGATAATTAAATTACAGTAAGGTAGAAATAAAAACTTTTACCTACTTGTTCAAAAAATGAATTTAAATAACAATTTTGTTTGTCCATAATTAAAGTGTAGGTTTGCCAGTCTCATAATGCTTTTCTATGTCTCCAAGTCGTATTTGGCATATTAATTAACTTTTCTAGATTTTTTAAATTTTTTGAGTTAATTTTCGATTATTTGTTTAAATGATTTTTGGCAAATAAAGCAATCTTTAGTAAGTTAGGAGCTTAAATAAATTTTTCTGCAAAACTTTCCTTTCATACTCAGAGCATGATTTTATAGATAGATAAGTTGTTCAATGATATTTTGCAGTAAATAGTATTATTATTATCTATATGGCAGATTTTTCTGCAAAATAATAATTTGCTAGTATTTAAAAAAATACATACAAACGTTTTACATCTACGACATAAATAGTATACAACATCCTAATACACACTGTATATAATTTAGTACTTTCAAATAGTACATACTTAGAACAAAAACACATAAACTATAATTTTATGAAGTGCAATATAGATTCTAGCTAGTAGATCCTCAGTTGGAGTTAGGCCGGGGACGTTAATCTCTTCTTGCTCTATATTCTCTGTAAACTATAACTGCTAATGCACTGGGCTTGGTGGGATACGGATAATATGTTACAGATATCCTATATTACATAGGTAGTAATTTAGTTGCCCTTTCTTTCGCACTCTGCTCCTAAAACTTTCTTACTACTAATTAATGTTGCATGAGAAAGTTTATGAGTTCCCATTTTGAGCCTTTCTCTATAGAAAGATCTTGCATATATTATACTTATAAGCGGAAAACTATATAGTGAAAGATAGACCAAGAATATACTGTGCTACAATATATACTTGCTTAGAATTAAATTATACTACATACAAGCAAAGGTTTGAAGAATTTGAAAGGTATGCCTATATACGTAGATAAATAAATATATACTAGAAGATGTGATGTGATACGTAATAGTTATATATTACTACTAAACTACTAATTCACAAATACAGTTCATTACTTTTCCCCTTTGGAGCATAACGATAACAGCATCTGCTCCAGTTTTGTTGAAAAGTTGTAAACTTTTGATTTTACTCACAGTTTCTATGTAATAATATCTTATGCCTACATATTTAACTATAAAGAACTACACTATACATAAAGAGTACTCGAACTCACTTAAGCGTCTTTGTTTCCTTATACGATAGTTTTGAGTAGTCTCGGGGAAGTAGTATTGTGATTTAATTGTGCGATGTGATGAGATAGCTAATTAATGTCTGAAACCGCACAGGAGAAACAAAAACAAGCGGAACACAATTACAAGGAGACTTATTTAGTAAACTAAAACTAAACTAAACAATCAGCCGCAACAAACTACAGTACAAAATAATTCCTACAACAAAACACATTTTACGCATGTTACAAGTGCTATTTAACCATTAACGACCTAATTTACTTAGATCGTTAACAAATACATCTTATGTCTTAACATTAATGACAAAATATAATTTGCAAGTATTTATCTTGCATAATTTGCAACTAGATATTCAGTAGCTCAGATATTCTACTTTTTTGTGCATATTTTTTGTAGTGACCTACTTTTATGATGGTAATCATTGGAAATCATTATAAAATGTGTAATAAGTAGTTTAGTAAGATCACAATATTCATTCTGGACCATTTTGTATCACTATATTACGATTCCAGCGATTTATGGTTATTGTGCAAGGAAAACAGAAACAGGCATTGCATAGTATGCTACTAACCCGTAAGGAATACATAGTACATGAATATTCTATGGTTGTGCCAGATTGTATTGTTGTAAAAAATATATATTACGAAGCAATTAGAGTTGTAGTTAGATGAAAATGGTATGATACTACTTAATTTGTGTATATCTTAACTCTATATCGAACAAATAAAAGTAATATATTATTTTATGCCCAATAAATGCAATAATTATTAACATTATAAAATATACAATGTTATTTTGTCTTTGATTATTGTTAATGATTACCAAAATATTTAAAAAAAGCTAAATTATTGATGCTTGAATGGAAAACATAACTACGGGATGTAGTCCAACTTAGCGAAATGAAGGAAACCTTTGAGTAATAGACAAAAAGGGAAATATATTGATTATTGTTGTACTTTATTACGAGATACTCAGGGAATTTATTTACAAGACGGATGTACTTATATTTATAGAAATTGTTACATATTTCATGGATTAGTATTTACTTTACACATGGTCGGATCAGATTAGCTCAGACCAGAGAATTTTACAATAGATATTAAAAATAAGGAAATGAGCTTATTTGGCCATTATACAGTAAGACGACAAAAATGTTTAAATATGCTTATTGTTAGTATAAATATAATATTTTGTGGAAATTGAAATTTAAAGTTCATAATCCATGAGATGCGGTTTTCCAAATGCAGAATGTAGGAATAGAATTATAATCCGAATCCTCCACATCCACGGTTACTGCGTCCCTCGAAAGGAGAACAGAAATCCTTGATACATCCTGATCTTGGAAAAGGTCCGCAGCATCCCTGACTCGGTAGACCGGAACCAAGACGAACATCCTCCATTTGTCCCCATAGCCCTGGCCCTGCATTGGGAATCCTTGACATATTCCCGTTCTTTGGCGGCGCTGGAGTCCCATGCATCGTCAATGGGTCAGCAGGAAACACCGGGAATGGGCTGAAACCTTGGTCACTCTGATTCCGGGTCTTGACAGGCTGAAAGTGAAAATCAAAAGTGTCATAAAAGGGCGCTAGTCTCTCGGGCCGCAGCAATCCTCAATACTATTGTAGAAAAAATATTTTTTTAAAATTTTATGAATAAATGGCGTACCGGAAGACAGCTGGGCATGAAAGTTGGACAGCAGGGTGGAGGGCCAGCGTTTGAACCACCGTTGTTACAACCACAAGACATTTCGACGGAAAATTGAAGAAAAATGAGAATTTTTGAAAAAAGTTAGAGGAAAATTCCAACGTGCGTTCGCTACAGAAATTTAAGTCAAACTGAAACTTTTTGGTTTGATAATCGACAATCAACTGTCTAGAAAGAATGATCTAGAAAAATTCTGTGTATGTGTGTAGTTTGTTCCTTCATAGTAACCGTGGTGACTATTATAATTACAAATTAGTTTTTGCCTTATTCCGTGTCCGGATTCTATAGTAGATTTCAATGTAATGGAATAAAATCATCACCGAAACGGTCTATAAAATAATTGCATTCCAACAATAATTTTTGCACCTATTATGCAATAAATAAAAATTCTGCAAGGTTTGGGGCATGCAATCATGGAATTCTTGAATTTATTTGTATATTATGATTATCAGGAGGATTATGATTTAGGTTTTCATTAACTTTCATTTCCCAATGAGAAAGTCACTTTTTATTCTTTACAAGAATATGCTGCACATAACATGTATTAAATATTTAAACAGATAGCGTACACTATTGTATGTACAGATAAGACTGTTATATATAGTACCGATACCTATTGAATAAATATATGCTCTATTGAAAGCCTGATGCTAATAAAAACCGGGTGCTCTAATAAAGGCAGAGATTTCACTTCACTTTCACTTCACTTTCTCCCACTCAAATACATCTGAGTCTTGATTTAATGCTTTTCCGTGGACTTTCACGGAGAGTGCTGGTTTAGGTTGGGCATAAGGTCTTTAGTTTGTGGTAGGTAACTTGTGTAAGTATTTGTAGTTTGTAGTGTATCCTTATATCTGTGGGGAGAAGCAAGAATATTTTTGGCATTAATATTGCGTGCTATGTCGTGAGTATGATAGTATAATTTCTACAAATATATATCCAACGACCAACGTGGCTTATTGGCCGGCCAAATTTCACAACTTGGCACATGCATTATATCTATGTAGTAGACATTTACAACGCGACGCTGCTATAAGCATTTGCGTCTGCATTAACTAAAACCTTCACATTTTCAATTTTATGAGTTTGCCACAATTTGCTGTTTAAAATGCTATGCAATATTAGATACAATCGGAAGTTAGTTACTTAATCCGCATAGAAGATCACAATACGGGGAAATATTGTAGCACATTTATTTCATAAAGAGGTTTTATAAGTAGCACATTTAGTAGGTTATATTTTATTGCTAAATAAACCATCCTGGTTTTGAAAATATTAAACATAGAAATAGATCGCTTTACAATCTTTTAACAAAATTATCTATATGTTACTGCTCTACATGCCTACATACATAAAACTAGTAATAACTCTGCAAAATTCGTTCCTAGCATCTAGATTACTATTTCTTTGATAAAAGAGAAAGTTAAGTATGTGTACTGGTTGCATATCGTGGACCACATTAATAATAGTGTGTTAGTTTACTGTGGGCTTGTTTGGCTGACTTTCTGACTTTATCTTCAACCCATAGCCAGTTAATTCCCATCCTTTATTCTTTACGTAAACCAAATTGCCGACTTAGTAAACGACATATAATATATCTGTATTATATACCTACCTACTTAATATTATTATACTCTGTGGAGATAATAAAATATCTGTATGAACACAAAAAACACTTAACTGTATATAAGGGCTATAAGTTAAGATCTTTCCTGATCCTCTATATTCTATATAGTAATATGTAGCTTTGTGTACGATATCATTAATTTAGTATTACAAATATGCCTACTACATGGAATGTACATATAAAATATAGAGTATAAAGTTTGTTATATGATTACATTTACAATGCGTATCATACAACAAAAATTATATGATTTGTAAAGGGGAAAAATGTCTACGATGTACTAATGGTGTTATTTGTAAGTATATACGCGTACTTTATTGTTTACCTACCTAACTCACTTTCACCAAAGAGAAAGGAAGTGCTTATGTGTCGATGGCTAAAATATCAACCAGGCACTTGGGCCACATCAATCTAAACTCACGAAACTCATTGTTAGAAAATAAATACTTCAACTTTTTTGAATGACAACTTTTTCTTTGTATTTTGTATTACGGCAGAAACACCTGTCAGACCGTGGGACCCAATCATATAAAAAACCTTGAAGAATTCAATTTTTCAAATTTTTTGTTACATTTATTGTCAATGTCAATTACCAAGGGGGTGGTCCGCTTTGTTGACTTTTGCTAAATTACTGTCTTATCCCCTAGCAAAAGTAATTCCAAAAATCATTTTTGTTGTCATAAATGGAAAAATAAGGATAAAACCTGTGTAAACAATTTGAATTGGTCTACCTGCTTAATAGACCTTATTTCCTAGGTCATACTTAAATATCCTGCTGCTAATAAACTACAGTTATATTATAGTTGTGTGCTATGTATGAAGTATTTATGAAAAGAGTGGAGGTCATGGTAGTACAGTAGATAGTTGATTTTGATAGTGCTGTGCCTGTCTTGTATTAGTGGTAGTATGGTACTAATGTGTAACAGAGTGAAATAAAGTAAAGGCTCATAAAGCATAAAGTACATGACTTTGATGACATTATCTCTGGGTCGTAATTAAAACTGGGACATTTCCTCCTTACGACTTTTTCCTTCCCTCTTCTCGAGTGCAGAATTCGGGAGATAAAACAAGCAAGCAAGCAAGCAGATATTCTTTTCCCATTTCATTGTCTTCATACTTGTACTATATACTTATACTGCAAACATATAAGTAATATAAAGATTCCTACTCTACTTTATAGATAAATATGGCCAATTCTCTGTATTTATAGTAGTGCATACACAAAGAATAGGACAATATTATAGAATGATCTAATTTCATAGCCAGTGGACTGTCTTGGCTTGAGTTCAGTGCATTTGGCTTAGTTAGTTATTATAGTTATGCCAGCTTGTAGTAATAAGTAGTCGTAGAAAGGAGCTTTGTTCATTTAATGTAGTTTAGATTCTTTGGGTCAGTCCCAGCCAGTTAACTAAGCCAAGTCAAGCCAACTGGAAGCTATAATGTAACCTAAGCTGGGACAAGCCGTTGTTGGAAGTTGGAGTTGCAGTTGGAAATGGCTGGAACAGGACATAAAGATAGTTTCACAAAAGGTTCAATTGGATTAGAGTATTAGTAGAGGCATACTATATATAATGCCTGGATGGTTGTTGTGTCTATCCCCTGGGTCACTCACTCACTCACTTCAGTCAGATTTCAGCTCTTCATCCATCATATTATATCATATCATCATCATTCAATATATCATACCGTAGAAAAACATGCCAGGGATGAAAAAACACAGAATTTTTTCTGTTCTTTATTTAAAAAACGGTACCTTACAATAATACATATATAAATCATAAGGATTATGGCAACAAATTGATTTTACCCAATTGATCAAACCCAAAAAGTTAATGGTTCTTATTTCTTGTGCCCTAATTGTCATCAAAAATACATACTAAACAATTACAGATATGTATTGGTTGGCCTTATTTTTATTTCTTTGCATTTATTAAAATATTTATTATTATTTAATTAGGTTTGTAAAGTCATATAGGTTATTTTTAAGTTTTAATTATTTTGCCTTAGAATTTATTTTAGATACATTACGAAAACCATGCAAAACAGTGATTCAAATAATTTACTATGGAATATTATTTGATTGAACTATAAACATTAAGAAGTGCCTTTTTCGAGGTAATAGGACAAAATCTCGTGCTGACAAAATCTCACACATTAGTACATTACATTACATATATACATAGCTTATTAGTACATGTACATACTTACTTGCATTCTTATCTCTGCTGGTTCAACGAAGTAAAATGTAATCATAACATTGTTTTAAATACTACAATAAACAATTAAAATTATTAATAAATTAATCTTGTATAATCAATTTACTCTTGTCTAGTAGTTAATTTGTTGGGTTTGTATTATACTGCTCCAATGCAGCGTGTGAGATTTTGTCAGAGGAGAGATTTTGTCAATGCGCGATTTTGTCACGCAAGAGATTTTGTCAGGGAATTCTTTTTCGATACGTTTTAATTACACACGTGTAATTAAAGTCACCTGTGATTTACAAAATATAAGATGAAACTACTGTTACGTAAGATTGTGTATTAATTTTTGGAGAGAAATGGTTTCGATCCCTGGCCTGGCCTTGGACATACAGACATATCACTAAATATGTATGTATAATATAGATATTTCCACTCTGGGGTGATAAAACCCATTTTATGTATCCTAACAAACCAAACCAAACCACAAAATGTAACTCATCATCACCATTTTTCTCTATTATCAAAGCCAAAGAGCTACCAGGAAGCTCCAGCTACCTTCCAGCCCCAACCTCCATCTCCTCCAACTTCCAACTCCAACCAACTCAACTTTGGAATCCAAACAAAGGAAGCCAATTTAATCTCATGTGTACCTTCAATCTTCTTCCAAATGGAGTAAAGGCAAAAGGGAAGACAGTTCCATTCGTCCGTTCTTTGTTTTGATTTATATTTCAGAACAGAGTTGAGTTGGTTGGGTTTTGGTGTTGATAGTTGATGAGTGATCTGATATGACATGAGATTGCATTCACCGAAAAGTCATCCTCATCTCTTCTTTACTTCTCTCGGACTTCATTACGGATAGTTGTTAGATTGTGAGTCCTTGGAATATTATATGGAAATGGCTCTAAGGCTCTTTGTCTATCTATCTCCATTCTGTTGTGTAATATTATACTCTTGTTCTCTTGTCGTGTTAATAAAAGAACAAAGCTGTTCAGCAATCACAATACAATACAATGATCCAGATTCAAATCCAAAATTCAACCAGAACAAAAAGGGAAAAGGAGACAGAAAGGGCAAACCTAGATTATAGATTATCCTGGCGTGTCTTCAAATCATCCTCAAAATGCTAAATAATATGATAGAAGTGGTAATACAATAATGTTCACTTCATTGTAGTCAAAGATTCTGTCTTTTCACCAAAACTTTAACGATGCAATAATGACCATAATAAAATGACAAGTATATTATGTGAGCCTGTTAATTTTACATTGCATTTCAATTCCAATATAAAATTCTGGAATTTGATCTTTTTTCTTCGTAAAAGCACAAAATTTGAAATTGAAATTATTGGACTGATAAACTACAAAACTATTAAAGTCATAAAGGATTAAAGATAACATACAATATAAGGTACATCATAAATTCTTTACATATTGCTGATATTACCATGCTCCATCCACTAAAGTATGTTCACAAAGGGCTTTTGTATATTTGATTTGACTGTCAGAAAGTCAGAATTACTAGATGAGCCCCTTTTATGTTTTCTGATATTAAAGATCTGTACAAATAAGTTGAGATTGAGCATTCATCCATGCGTGTATGTATTATGTATCATAATATCAATGCTATCATCATCATCATCATCATTATATCACATCTGGGAAAATAGTAACTAGACCACTGGATTAAATTGAGATGCTGAGTAATGATAAAATCTAAAAGGTTTTCTGTTTGAGTTGAATAGACTTGATGTTATAGCTTGACTTTGACTTGACTTCAGTTGACCTAAAGGCAAAGGAACCCATGACTCCAATTAACTCTCCAACTTTAGCCAGATTTTCTATACGAGTTTCACCATCAGTTTCATATAAGACTCAACTTATTTACGTGACT
Source organism: Tomocerus mixtus (assembly GCA_034694165.1). Lineage (NCBI taxonomy): Eukaryota > Metazoa > Arthropoda > Collembola > Entomobryomorpha > Tomoceridae > Tomocerus > Tomocerus mixtus. The sequence goes on from JAQFYC010005563.1 coordinate 13,792, forward strand.
ATAAGGTACTTACTTTGACTGTGTAATGTAAATAGACGAAGAAAAGAAAATGTGAGTCAAGTTACCAAACTTAAGTAAGTAAGGTATGTAGAAATGTACGCAAAGTGGGTGGGTAAGTACTAAGAGCATAAAATGGGTTTATTTCTTCGAACCCAATCCAACCCGAAAAAAATCATTATGTACCTATGTACCCCATAACCCCTACTCATAAGACAAGCGCTGTTTTAAGGGTGACTAGAAGGCAATTCGGGGAAAAATTGCAGGTCACCGGAGCAAGTGGAATAAAAATGGTAGACATGTT
>JAQFYC010005564.1:0-14092 GCA_034694165.1 Tomocerus mixtus
TAGCATTAAATACGTTATGTGTACAAAATTCTTGATCAAAGCACCCCCCAGCAGGGATCTGAGGCTACGCGCCTGGATACCAAAATATATATTCAGCATTTAATTCGGTATTAAATGTAAATATCTACGTATTTTTGGAATGAAATATATTACACGTGTTCCTAGGCTACAGGTGCCTTGAACTTTGAAGTAGTCACTAGTACAGCTTACATTTATTTCTAATTTTAGCACTATAAATGTAAGCTTTAAGGCCAAAATATAATAGGTAGAGGAACTATGAAGAAAATGCGCACTCGGGAATATTTACATTAAATACAATTTAGGATACATTCGATTATGAGTTGCAAAATGTTTAAGGAAACTTAAAAAACTAAGTAAAAGACATATTTCACCAAACTGTATCTAAAGATCGGTACAACTAGATAAGGTCAAAACTTTGTATTTAACATTGTGTGAACTTGTATAGCAATAGTTGTAATTTTTCTTTTGTAAATTACATTTTTCATTGCCAAAGATTTTACTGCTGTGGTGCACGTAAAGTAATATTAAATTCAATTAGAGTGTATTATAATGGGTAGCAGTGCCTAGTCTTAACAATAGAAGCAACCGTAAGTGATGTAGAGAAAGTGGAAGACCATGGTACATGAAAATTTCGTTTGAATGTTGAAATGTGACGTGATTGTATTTGTGATGCTGAGTGTGGTGTATGTATGAATGCATGGTGTTGGATATAATGTGTTGAGAAATTGTGAATTGTCCTTTGGCAGGAAATATTAACTTAAGCGACGTACGTCTCCATGAAATGATATAAAATTATATGAAGGGAGGATAGAGTCAAGTATAACTATTCACATCTTCACAAGGGAATGGAATATATCTGTATACCTATATAATATAAAGGTCGAGAGTCGGGTCGAGTGTATGCACTTTGTGCTCATTTATATGTATTGTAGAATGGAAATGGCAAAATATACAGGAACACATTGCATATTTCGTATCTGTATTAGTTCTCGTAGGTATGTGTGGATGTTCTATTAACTAAAGCTCATCGGTACACGCTCTACACTCCACACACACATTATTATTATACCGAGAGAGAATACTTTTAGCTAGAGAAGACACTAGACACGAATGAAATATAAAGGCGGTCTTCCTACATATTATATATAAAGAATAATAAGAAGAAGATCACTCACTACTCACTCAGTTGGGAGAGGAGATTGAAAAAGAGCACGAAAGGAAGAATCAGGAGCTCAAAGAAAAGGGGGAAGAGAAAAAGTGATGATTGTTTGTTGATGATGGGAGATAAATGGAACTGCAAATAAGATTTCTTTCATGGTAGGACTGAAATGGCTTTAGCCAAACGATGAAGCGTGTAATTAACTGTTTCTGCTAAGAGAATTTCATTCCATTCTCCTCTCCTCGTCCTCTCTCTTGTTCTCTTTGGGGAAACTCACATCACATCAGATTTCTTTCACTTACCTACTTAAAAACATACTCTCGCTATACAAATACATCCTTACTGTATGTACGTACATATATCTGTATGCACTTCAAGAATTTCACTTAGGTAGGTTGTACGGTTGTTGTAGGTAGGTACTCTCTATATAAAATATATCTAAGGTATGTATACCTGTCCCTATTATCTATGTAACTATATATTTTTATCTAATACCAACCAATCCTTATCCGTGTACTTACAATTAGTTATCTCGCCCACTTGAGTTTATCAATACAGACAGTCACTCCAGTCCTCGTACTCGTAGCAGTAACTATCTAGTATATAGGCCAAAGTCTTACACTATCACTGGGCATATGGGGACAAATTTCTACACTAAAGCAACCAGTTTCTTCAGTTTTTTCTGAATTTTTTCAACAAATTTATGCCAATTGCTCTATGCAAGTTTTCTGCAAACTTAATTTTTAGGTAACTCTCCCATATTTTTGATTTGGATTAGATTTAAAATAAAATTGGCAACAGAATATATCAGATAATGGCACCAGATTTATTATCAACATTAGAGGTATAGTGACCATTTAAAAGTGCAACTTTCATGATCGGAAAATAAAAATAAAAATAATAGGGAAAGATACGTTTCTTTTGTAAACACAACTTTGTGCCGTTGACACACGATGATATGTATTCTTAGTATTTTGTGTTAAAACTTACTTGATTCGATTCTAGTATGCGATATAACTTGGTTGTAATAGTTCTTGGTAATGCAGAAGGAAATAGTTTCTTTATCTGTGAAATGCCACGGAGTATGGATGATGATAGCTAATAGAATGAGTAACATGTGGAATCTATCTCTATCCATGTGTATAATAGCTGTATGTACCAAAGTTAATGTATCAGTATACCTTTTATAATAAAACTGCCTCTCTAAATGTCGTGTCACGTTCTTCTTCAGCACTGTTGTGGAGCACTATAAAGACTAATCTGTCTGGATCTTTCTAATCATCTAACTACTTAAATATACCAATGTTTCAACAAAACTCTAACTAAATAACGTTAAAGTGCTAATTTGTATTTGTGGTTTGGTTCTTTAACTGTACTTGTGTACTATGGGAATGTTCAAGTTGACTGCGAGTGTAGCACGTTCTTTGGATAAGACAAGATAAGAAAATACATAGTAGTATTATACAGACATATGTATGTATGTACTGAGATCCAGATCCATACAAGTGGAAGTCGACTATATAGTTATGTACTATGTGGAGCATTTTATATTCTTCCTTATGGGAGGATGGGATTAATGAAATTAATGTTATGCCAGTCGGTCGGCTTTTTAGATGGGTTTCTGCCTTCTGAATTCTGTAGGTCTCAATGAGCGGCAATTACATATGGTCACTAAACAATACATAATGGCAAAATGTTGTCATTTATCCCAAAAACCAGAGCAATGTACATCATGAACAAAATTTGTAAATATTTGTACTATATAACTACGCCATGCTATAGAATTGTCAAATTTTACATCCAATGGAATGCGAGTTTGAAATGCAAATTGAATATTTTGAGATTACTTATGGGAATTGCGAATTTTCTGTTTCGTTAAATGTGTGTTGTCGATAGGTGTATGCCTTACGTGCGAATACGGTGTTTGTACACGTTTTGGGATTGCTATTATTTAGATCCTTGTGAATTATTCCTTATAAGTTCGATATCTGTAGGTAAACCTTCTAGTTATAATAGCTGTATTAGGAAATGGATCACTAAGTATTATAAGGGATCTTATAGCACTAAAATTGCATAAAAATGGGTGAGTAGGTATAAATATACATAGGTGCTACCAGTACTTATAAGCATATGGCATAAAGGGTGGTGATAGTATGTTTTGTATTGCATTGTAGTGTAAATTTAGTTTTTGACTTTATATTTGGTGTTATGTTGGTTGATATTTGGTAGGCCCTAGTTATTGTAACCGAAAGCTATTCAAAATGTGATGATGTGCCCAATATGTACATGTCTTTTTACTTTGGAGGAAGGAACTCTTGTTCGTTTTGCTTTTATTCCTTTCTTTCGACGATTTCTCTTTCTTATTGCCTCTGTGTTCTGGGATATCCATGCAGAGTAGGTATGTATGTATGTAGTTATGATATAAATGTAATGGATGTTAGTAAACGTGTCAGTATGCGATGCGTACCTATTTACTGGCTTGAATATCAAGTAAAGCCTATCCCTTATATTATTATAGACACCACCTTAAAGCATTCTTCTTTCTTGGCTTGCGTGCTCCAGTTATTTTTAGTAAAAACCGGCGTTTTATCGATTTTCTATTTATTTCTCAGTTCTATATCCCACTTATGTACATATTCCCTCAATTATTTTCATTAGGATGTCTTCCAGAATATACAATTTGCCAAAAGAGAATATATAATCATTTCCCTTTATATGCATTTGCGTTTAAATGGATGCGAGCGAGAGGAATACTACTTTATATTCCCACTTTACAAGTATTACTTAAGGCACATCCTTCCTCGCTCCTCACAACTCACAAGTATTTTGCATTCTACTTTTTTGCACGCTACATCTACACTGCAAACGACTACGGAAACTTACGTACGTCTACGTACGTACTGTACGTCTACAGAATTATATTAAGTAAGTAATATGGATATTGAACTTTCAACTCTGCTCTAGATTAGTTCTTAGTTCGAAGCCAACATACATAACATAACACTATAGCACATGTATATAGGTAACTGAACCATTTCTCTTTTTTACCAACTCACTTTGTGTACTGTGGTGTAGTATGCAGAAGTGATAAGGCTTTATTATTGTTATCGACTCTACATACAAAGTGCATGGAATAACGATAACTATGTACATAGGTACACTTTTACACTTTCCTATGTTATTATTTAACTTTGAAAAAATATATTTTATAAGTACCATTTACTTTATTGTGATTGTATTTGGAATATGGTTCTTGATTCCTGTATTGCAAATTTAACATTCTATATACATTAGCACAAAGAATATTATGAATTCTCCCCTTCCCTTAAAAATAAAGGAGGAAATGTTAACTTTCTCCATGAAGATTGTGTTGAGGTTAGTATTAGTTGCCCGATTTTGGTGCCTATATTTTTCTACATAAAAACTACCTTACTTTACTAAGTAAAAATGTGGGCTTTACGTCATTATATGCACTTAGATTAGCTTTAAAAAAAAGCCCATAGTTTTTTATCGTCAATAATAAGGCAGTTAACCTTTTAAATTCTTCTTCTGCCAACTTTCCCAGAGGAATGAGGGAAATTGGCCGCCAAGGACAAAAAAAAGACAGACTAAACTTACTACGCCTACGTAGAACTGATTTCCAGTGTGACACTAATTTTGTTGACAAGGAATTAATGTCCGCTACCATTAGTATCACCCAAGGCAATCCATTAATAGTTAACGAGCCTTAAACTCGGTACCTGTTACCCATGTCAGGAGAAAGTATTCTAATATCATTTGGCTTTCGTATCTGAATCCAGAATTATGTACTAAAATGTCTTGCGAAATTGTTCATTTAAGTTTTGTGGTCCTGTTCTGAATGATATACTTTCAATAAATAGAAGAAATACTAATAAATTGAACGTTTGTGACGTAAAAGTTATTACTACTGATATATAATACTTACTATAATATAGACTTGTATGGCATTGTATTTGTATCTACATTATTTTATGATAGAATATTAAACGCCAAGCCATACAAAGTCAGGCCAGCTAGCAGCTCCGTCAAGTTTTTTATTCTTTGAGTGATTCTCTAGATAATATAAAATGAAAAAGTGCACTCCGCCGCTTGCTGTCTACATTTTTACATGACGAAAAGTAATAATATCTGTGTGGTGCCCACAATACAATAAAAAAGGGTAGTGAAAATAGAAGATACCTATTGGAAATAGTATTACACAACATAATATTCCGTACACACCAAAAAAATTGCACAAAAAGAGAAAAAGCTTGAGTTGAAAAGCAGTAGATCAATTTCCTCTCTGTGTCATGTCATCCTCGCAAAGAATATCCAAATCATTTCATCCAGCTTTAGTTCCGCTCGTTTCGTTCCAGCACAGAGAGAGCAATTCCAGTACAGGTATACTGTATACTTTGTAAAGCAAACTTTCTCCAGCGTCTATTTTATTAGTGCAGGGTATGAAATACTGTAAAACTTGATAGCACGTGTTTACATATTATCTACACATAAATAGTATATTAAAATGCAATTATACATATATGATACTCATTTATTTACCACCAACCGAACGAAAGATAACAGTTGCAATTCCAATTTCGCAAGTATGCAAAAAATAACAAATATGCCAAAAACCTTATTGATTCTACAGACATCACTTAAGTACTTAATATCTACTTCATCTGTCGCTTTTGGAGCCTGCTATGCAAATTACCATATCAACAACTCTAAATAATCTACATTATAGAAGTTCTAAAAGAACACAACGGAATGATCCCACAAAATAGAATGGCATATCGTTGGCATATAAAGTTTAAATCCCAATGAAGTAGATATTGTAAATATTTTACAAAATATTTTTGTAAATTATTTTAGCGTTTCTTATTATCAGCTTTAAATTAATTTTTGTTATACTGAAATGTATTAATATTTTGTGCGCTAGAGTTTTCATGAGGAAGTTTAGCAATATACTATTATGAGAATAAGAATAAAACGTTGTACAATGAAAAAAGAAGACCGTATAACATAAAGGAAATTCTTAATTTTATGGGAAAGCATTTATGTCCATATATTTGTGTATTTAGTTACAACATCCCAAAAAGTGAAAGAGAATAAATTAGAGAATGGAGAGAAAAAGGATAAAAAATGAAGAAGTGGCGGAAAGTTGAGTGGTTAAATGCGTTTGATTCTGTTTGACAAATTGTGGTGTTTTATTATTGTGTTAGTGATTGAAAGGAAGGGCAATGTCAAATGGTATTCAATTCAACATTCAACTATATTTAATCTGTAGCAATGAAATATAATCGGAAAAAATTATTCAAGGAAAGGCTGATGAGTGATGAAGATGAGCTTAACAGTTGAGTTGAGTTTGAGTGTAGTGGATTGGATTGGATTGGATTTGAGTGAAGTTAACTCATCTTCCTTTTCAAAAGAGGAAGAAGGGGAAATTGTATTTATTATCCAATGAGTTCCTTCTCTTATTCGTGCATTGCACTCGATTCATGTGAATCCACTTTGCCTATTCAGCAAACAAATTACATTTATTCCACCAACATAACAGGCTCTTGATTCTCCAGTCCGTCCATGTAGTCTGTAGTACTCGTATATAAACGAATGCAAAGGGAATGATTTGATCCTACGGATTGGATCCCCTCCATTCTCAAACTATTCATTCAGCCATGAAGAAAGAGTAAATGATCTTCAAAAAAGTTCAGACATGATTTGATCTTTAATTCACAAACATATGCATCCGTTTCTATTCGCTACAAAATTCAATGTACAGTATTAAGCATTCAGACGATGATCGATGTCTACAAAAAACAAATAATAAATACCAATACCTCACTTACGTATTTAAATTGCTTTCTTATATGCATTTATCTAGGGAGCGTATATTTTATGTGGAACCGAACGTGAGCAAAGCGTCGTGATTACTTATTATTATTCTAAGTGCAAAATAAGTGGAAAATCTGCTGCATTTTGTGCGCAGTTAATCTAATGTGTGGCCTTGTAAATGGACGGCAAGAGAGAGATAAGGATAATGCAGACATTATGCACGGCTCTTGTACTCTTGACTTTTATGTACATACAAGATGTGGACAAACGACTTTTTGTCCCAGACCAGGCCTGTCCAGGCCAGAATAGCAGACCAGGGTAAATGAACAAATGAAATTAGTTGGAAGGAGTGTATTGCAGTTCTAAGCTCAATAAATAATGTGGCTTCGCTTTCTCACACAACAACCAATCACTCCAAAAACGATTATTTGTGAATTTTTATCCCATTCATGGATTATTACTTATATTGTACAAATATACATACACAAAGGTTCATTCATTCCTTTCCTATTACCTTTCCTATAATTTTCTTCCATTTCAAAATTAATGAGCTAAATGCGTGATAAAGGGTTAACCTACTGTTAAAAATCCACACTGCTTTATTGGATCACCTACGATGTTTAACCTTTTATAATCGAACTCATCCTCGAGTTTTTTTCAATATTATCCAACATTCCCACTCCACTGTGTAATTATATTGATTTATTGTACATACAAATTATACGTAGCCAAACTACAGACATAGTACTACTTCCCTATATAAATACTAATGTTTGTATTCATGCAACAATAAAGGTATCCTATGATTGCTATGAACTATTGCATACGTTTTTGTTAGCTAGGTACCTTTAAAATTGAATCTTCCTTAAATGAATTCAGTCTAAAATTCCACTCCAACTATTTTCGTTCTTTGTTCCAATATGTTTTTCCGTGACCTAAATAATTTTCTTTGGAAAACATAATATGAAGTAGTTAGAAAACTATTTAGTGTATTTATGTGAATGGGACGGAGAATCCAGGCCATGCCATCGCCATGCAGGCCATTTAGGTAGCTAATAAGTGTTAATACCTTTCTGATAAAATAATAACCGTTTCATTGAAGATAAAGACTAAAGTTGGTTCATTTCGTTGTCTTTGTCTTTGTCTTTCTTGTGCATTGCATTGTATGTATTTGCAGATTCGTCTGCCGTTACTTTACTTATAGTAGTAGTAGTTAGTTAGTTAGTTACTAAGTGACTTGACTTTGTATAGAAAGAAATAGTTACATAAGCTACGTATTTATATATGTAGTATATAGTTGGAAGTTAAATACTACGTAGTTTGTTAGGTTCGGTATGTCTCTGTGCTGGAAAGTTTGGAAAATAATTTAGTTTTGGCAATAGTGAAAGTAGGGAAGGTAGTGCTGAAAGTGTAGAAATGTAGAAATGTTAGGCAGAAGGGACTGGGTAACATATTTCAGGAAAAATAAAATAAAATCACGTCAAGTGGAAGCAGGAGGAAGTATGCAAGGCTAAAGAAACTATGCATTAAAGGTAGTAAGAAGTCGGCTAAATAAAAGAAAAAGTTGGACATGTTCTCATCCTCTTGAAACTATTGCAGATTTCCGTCTGCAGTTCCATCCGTTATAATAACGATTACCTACGTATACTTTCGTACCTACTACCTACGTTAGCTTAGTTAGGGAATGTACTATGTATGTATTTAGTTATAGGAGATATTATAGTTATAGTTATTTACGAGAGGAGTAGCTGCAGTTTGAGTAACAGACACCATGACAGAACAAGACTAAAATATCTAAAGTGAGACTCGCTATGCTCACTTAACTATGTGTGAATGTCTAAGCTATCTGGGTTAAAAGGTTTGGATGGGGCACTAAACTAGGCGAAAGTTAGACACCTGAACTTTGACGGGAATCCTGGCTTCGCTGGCCCTGCCCTGCTCTGGAAAAAGAAATATCTGGAGAAGCAGAACAGGCAAACGAGGCGCAACTGGAGAAGTTTCCTGCATTGCATGGATACTTATTACTTCTACTATATTGCAAATTGTAGGTGTTATACTACGGTAGCTGGGAACTATCAGAGATACTCAACATCCCACTTCTGCAAAACTACTAAAAAGCTACTTCTGGCTATAAAAATTTTCGACAAATTATTTTACTATTTTTCTCCATGAAAGTAAAACTGAGGAAAACATACCGTAAATTTAAAATTGAGGGACGCATTTTAGTATCAAAATTATGTATCACATTTTTCGTGCTACAATTAATAGCTGTGTATAATTAGATTATGCAATGAGCAATTTCAAGGATTGTGTAAAATAGTTTTGCAAACTTTATTGAAGCTTTTGATCTTCTCAAAGGCTGGACGTAAGTAAGGGTGTTGATGATAGCTGGTAGATGTGTATACTGCTTAAATACTGCATAGGTACATACTTTCCACTGCAGCAATCCACATCACATACATAGTTATCTATTTCTTTCTTCTTGAACTATATCTGTGTCTGTAATGTAAAGGCATAGCAGGTAAGAAAAAGTAAATGTATACACAGAGTAAAATTGTGGATGCCTTAGCTAAAGTGTAGAAATGTAAGAAAGTGACGTAAGGGTTCTCTTTTCACATCCTTTTTGCTTTTCCTCCCTCACGGTCCAGAATTTTGTAAGTTTCCTTTGCCCCACGACTACTTAGTTTGTCCTAGGTATTTTGCCATAGCAAATAAATAAAGTTTTCAGTTACGTTTCAGTGAAAATGCTTATGGTCTCATGCGGGCTACTGTTCTCCCTTTTGGCTTCTTTTCTTACAAAAGAATTCTTTGTCAGAACTTGAGATTTCTCATCTCCTCAGAGGTAGGCACCTAACTGCTAACTACTAAGTACGTCCCTATCCATATCCTCGTCTTTACGAAGACTTCCTAGCGTAAGCAAACGTAACTACTTACAGTAGTATTCCTATTCCTATGCTGATGCGATAAAATTATATTATTGTCCTCCTTACTTTTACTTACGAGGGAATGTTACATTCAAGTAAGGTTGAGAATATTTGTAGGGTTGAGTCTGAGGCTTATTTTCTTATTTGAAATAATTTGATTTTTCTACATCTATGTATAGAAAAAGTTAATTTAGCCTTTTCTGCATTATAGGCGACGATATGCATGATATTTAACTAATGTTGAAATGTATGTATGTGTGTATATTGCGTACAAGTATAATTCTTAGGAACCGTGCAAACTCCTTCCATATAACTTTTTCTTTTTTATTCCATTCCTCCTAAAGGGCAGTTAACTTCCTTTCTTCCTTTCAAAGCTCCTGCCCTAGAAATAATTTTATCATAAATTGTAATTAAGATTGGGCAATTGAATTCTAAGTTTGCTGTCACGGAGCCTTGTGTGTGTGGCCTTTTTATTGAATTCCCAAAATTAATTTTCTGCCTTACTTACATTTGCATACGGGCAGCAGCTAGCTGGCTAAGCTTTCTCCAGCTTATCATCTCATGTAATTACATTTGAATATTTTGTGGTCGGCAGGAAAAGCTTGTAATAGCATTTACCTATTGTATTCCTATTCACAGTGGGCTATATCCCTACTTCTTAAGCTAATCTGCTATTTAAATATGCATACCAATATAAAAACTGTTCTTTACATTCCCATTCAACTATTTTGCACTTTACACTAAAGTATGATAAGGACATTGCGTGAGCAAATTTATCCATAAATAGAAGTAAGACTTATATTTACATTACAATTTGCATTCATATAAATATTTCCCAAGCATATTTCTACGTGTAGCTACTAAAATTAGTTTTTTCTTAAATACTATATTGTTATGTACTATACAAGCAAGCTATTTCTACACTGTTCCGTTTTTTCAACAGCTGAGTCAACAAAGTCTCCAAAGGTTTATAATAAGCTAGCTAGCCCAACATCATAACTTTGATGTGACATAAATTTCTGCAGTACTTACACTACATCAAGTAGTATAGTAATAGTTGTGCAACCGTGTAAAGAATGTATTTCCTTACTTTTTACACTTATGTATGTATGTAGATTACACTATTACACTATTACACTGTAAGACGTAATAGGTAAATAGGTAGCTACAACTAAAGAGTAAACTCGAGATTTATTTAATTCTTAGGTACTGTACAATATGTAACTTACACAGGAAAATAATTTCTTGTTTTAAAAGTTTTGCAGTGGAACTGTTTGAAAGTTTGTAATGCTGTCAAGCTCCTATGTACTATAAGGGAAAATAAAGTATTTATCTTTACATTTGCGTATTGGGCAAGTATTTTCCCTTATATTTGTATTTCTACTATATGTACATAGGTATGAGTGGAGAATAAGTATATTGTAAGGGTGGGTGGATGTGGCTTGGCTTAAGATGCAAGTCGGACTCCACTGGCTTGACTTGAGTTGGCTGGACTCATGGTGTCAAGAGCTCAAGAAGAATCTCTTAAGCACTCGTAGACATTGCAGGCAGAAATATATCTGCTTTCTCCTGTTCTGTAGACTGTAGACTGTGGGCTGTAGGTGAAGAGGAGATTGAGATGGAGAAAGCCGTGGGCATTGATTCCAATGTTGAGGATCCTAAAGGAACCAAAACGTTGTAAGCGAACTTAGAAGAAAAGAAGAAGAAGAGTTACCTTCCTCGCCGTCAGCTTTCTTCACTTGACTTTGAGACTTTGAGTTGACTCTTTGGGGACTTTGAGTGCAGGCAGTGTCTGTTTCTGTACTCTACTGTTCTATTACGTAGTAAAGATATAAAGGAAAGTTACGTTACTTAAATATATACCAAAGTAAAAGTAAAAGTAAAAGCAAACCAAACCAAGTCAAGAGTAAAGGAGAGTTGGAAAAATCCAGGCAGGTGATGTAGCGTAGCCTGGCTGACTTAAATACATATTATTCCTTATACTGGGTATTACACAGTACACAGTGTATGTATTTAGAGAGTCACTGCCCAAAAGCAAGGGTAAATATATATATGTACATATATAAGACAGATTGGAGTTTGAACCATATTATAGCATGTACGTAGAGATATATTGACGTTATACATATATATGTATGTATGTATGTATGTGTCGGAAAGGAAAGAAGTCATGTAATGTTGCATGGCTTGTCTGAAGAAGTACATAAGCTAACCTTAAGCCTTAACTTTGAAACCTTTGCCTTGGGTCGTTGGCTTGGCTGGGTTGCTTGCTTAGAAAAAAATCTTGAAAAGATTCACCATGTCTTGCTTGAGTCTAGACAAGACAAGGGAAGACAAGTCTGTCGGTAAAGTAATGTATAGTGTTGTATTTGTATGGAGAAACTTGACTAAACTGAAGTGAGTGAGTGAGCTTTAGTTAAAATGTAAGTGAAGATCAGTGTAACGCAATGTACGTATATAGGTACGTATCGTTTTATGGATCATCATTGCACATGCACAGATATTCTACTACAAAAATGTATTTTACTTACCTATATGTGTAAAGTGTAAGTATAGGAAATAGGAGTCAAACTCTTGTATTTATATGTATGTTGTCCTTTCCTTGTCTTTATGCCCACCGTTGTTTATAGTAGCTGATGTTGATCTTCCCTTTTGCGTAAAGAATATTTGTATGTAGTATGTATATAGGTATGTAGGTATGTACTATATGTGTGTATGTACATATGTTTAAGGGAGGAAGGCATAAAAGAGGAAAAGCCACATGGCCAAATAAATCCCTCGGTTAAGTTGGGAAACTCTTTACAATTCTCACCTCAAAGCTCACGTTCACTCTCCCCTCCACCCAGGAGACAAGTAACGAGAAAACAAAAGAAATAAAAAGGAAATGTGGACACACCACACAGTTTTCCATTTCCAGAATGGAACTTCCCCAAACTAAAACCAACTAAACTAGAGTATTAGTTTCAAATGCATTTGTTTGAGAGTGAAGTTTTAACGAGTGGAGCAATCAATTTAAGAATTCTACTCACACCACTAAATATTAGGGGAAACGAAAGCGCTACTCTTCACTCTGCACTACACTACACTACAGTACACTACAGCGAGGAATCTATTATTACAAATTAGTGATAGCAAATGAAATGAAGCTCTTCTGCTAATGCAACTCGAAACTTATACTACAGTTACACATTATACACATGCACAAATTAATAATAACAACATACAATCGTTTCCCTCACTCAATTTCACTCTCACCAATATGCAATCTGTAATAACACAATTTAGGCCCCCGTTTGGAAATATTACTATTATTTGTACGATTAGTTATCAAACATCACTAATTGTAAGTATTGTAAGTAATTGTGATGATTATGTACCTATTAGCTAATACACTGTTGCAAAAGCAATATCAGTACATGCCGAATCTAGCATTAGGTTGCTAGGAAGTGAGACATTAATGCTAATTATACAGTATAAGCAGATTTTTATACAAATAGGTATACTTGTAATATAAGTCATAGGAAAGAATGACCAATATTTCAGAAATTATATTTACATCATCATATTTCGTTACTAAATAATTAAAATATTGTTTACCAAATTGTACATGTTAGTTCAGCACTACAACAAGAGATTCTTTTCCAGAATCAAGATAATATATTATAGTAGGCAAAAGTACATTAAAGTATTCAAACTTTCGTAGGATTTGGTTCATATTCATCCTAAAAAAGTAAAAAAATATAAATTATATATATTTCTTAGGACCCACATTGCATAGGGAATTTTTAAAAAAGATTTGCGATGCATATAAATTTATATTTGCTCCAACACCGAGTAAATTGTAAAACCGGGTTGGTAATCCCACTTGATCGGTCATCTAGCCTACGACATACATTACATTGAATTGTATTTCTGCAATTCAATGCTAAGTACAAATATAGTGAAAGTAGGTATGTATTTATGTAGTAGTATTTTAGTTTGTATGTATTTAAAAGGAAGTTTCTCTGCGTAGTGTTACGTTATGTTGTGATGAGATTGGATGCTGCCAAATGTAATGTTTTGTTTGTATTAAGTGTATACTCACAAGGAACCTACAAACCATACTCAGATCCGATCCTGGATTGCCTGGCATCATCTTACAGCGAAGAGCATG
>JAQFYC010005565.1:0-14085 GCA_034694165.1 Tomocerus mixtus
ATATATTATATGTATATTATTGTGTTTTTGTGTTTATAATGAGTTAACCAAATATACATACACATACCTATTATAAACAGCGGAAATGTCCGAGGATACATTGTATGGGAGTTACTTTGTAACTGCAACCGGCAAAGTATGTGCATAAGCTAAACAAATTGCCAATTGAAAACAGAATTGCAAGTGAAGTATATGAGTTATATAATTACTTCGCTGCAAAATAAATACTTAATAATTCAATGAGTTTGCAAATCTGTAAAAGTGACAATATTTACGCCAGTATTTACAATACCAAGTAAAAGTATTGTAAATGCACGTAAAATATAAATACATAGATAAGTATAGATATTAGACACAAACACATAGAGACAGTACATTGAGTGATGCAATCTTTTCTTTTGTCTGCACATTTACTACCTGAAGCAAATATTGGCGAACAGTAACGGATTTGCATATATTTTTTTGCTACAGAAGATGCATTAACGTTTTCCAAATTATGTACTGGGCCACGCAGCATTATATAGGTAATTAAAAGTAAGGTGCACGTAATTGTAAGTCAAATCGGATGTATATGTACATACGGTATAATATATTATAAATGCATAATGTTTAATAGTATGTATGTACTTACATTTAGTCACATATTGGTAGTGGGTGTAAAGTAACCTTCTTTAAGAAATGGCTTGTGTAAAATCATAATTATGCAATACCTAAATATTTACAATTCTCAAAGTTAGGCATAGTAATTTCTGCCCTATACCACTGTACATGTATACCACCAAATCCACTAGTCATAAACTTCGATGCAAATAAATTGTATCTATAAGTAATATGTACGTATTTAGTAAATATAAAGGAATAAAGAATAAAAATTAATCTCACCAACAGAAAAAATAGCGAAAACATAGGAAAATCCTCCTGGCTTCATCTTCGTATCTCAATTCTTTAAAGAAGTACTTAAACTGATGTCAGTTATTTATAAGACTGACTTTTCTATGTAGCGCAGAACTACCAATCTTGTATTTAACTCTACTTACTCTACACACTACTGTAGTGCCTGCATAAACGAAAAACTATAAGACAACACTAGTAAAATAATTCGTCAAAATAGCAGCTATGTAAGTAAGTTTAATTATAGACAAGTTTATTATTTAAGTCTACAAGTCTACAAGTCTACATTAGTGATGTTCTAAGGTAATTCATAGCACAATCAAACTGCATAATCTACACTATACTACACAACTTCATTAAGGACGCAACTTGCCTTCATTTAATCTCTCTTATTTATGTAATACTTTTCAGTTTTAGGCCGGTTTCTCGCATTGGCTTTTGACATGTCAGTTACTAACACTTATACAATACATGTACACAACTACACAATCGCACAATGACACATATTTATACTTTTATACAATAATATCGTTGGAACTTAAGTGTAGAGCCTTTAAGAGTTCACATACAGATAAAAGTTTAATTCAACTACTTATTTAACGTGTGTAGAGTAAATAAGTAACAAGTTTTATGTCTTAATAATGAGATAGGAATGAATTAGCTGTGGGATATTAAATATGTAAATTTAAATAGTTAAATATGTACATACATTCCCTTTATGTAGAGCAGAATACAAATAGAATGACCGAATTGTTACTAGACTTGACTGTCCCTTTTTTGAGTGCACTTTTCAAAGGAAGCTTTGCCCCTTCTTCACCAACCAAACCACAACACGATAGAATAACAAATACTTTAATATTATATAGAAATGCAATGGAGAGACGGCCAGATGATAGAATATAATGCATAGGGTTGTTTCTTGGATGTGCACCACTCTACTTTATATGTAGGGTTGTTCTATACTTCGTTCCCTTCTGTAGAGACCCTCTTTATATTTATTTCTGACTGCTACGGTTAGGGTTAGAATTATAGGCAAAAGCCGGAGTGGGAGACGATGCCTTGACTTTGACTTGACCAACTGGAGGGATCCATTACGCTGCTCTAGAAATATGAATGGTTATAAGAGAGACAGAAATACAAGTTCTATGTAGTTCTGAGTAAGTGTATCTTTTATAAGAGGGATGAAATCCGCCGTTCCGGTTTCCTGGCTTTCCCACTTTTTCATGCAACTCTAATAAATCCAAATCTAAATTACATATACTAATACATAATGGTAGTTTTCGCACTTTATTTATAGCAGAAAGAAACAAGTAGTCAAGAAAGTCAGTTCCAGTTTAATTCCCTGTCAAATTGAATTATTAGCTGACCTTGCACTTGCTCCTGGGGCGTTACATAATCATTAAACAGCCCCTTGCTGCTTCGATATAGAAATTAGCGAGCTTTTATTAGCGATGAAGATTATACACCTTGAATTAAATGAAGGATATTACTTTATGAGATTTTGCATTATCTACATGATGATCTTGCTATTTCTTAACACAACATAGCTATAGTTCGGTGGGTGCAAATTAAATGCAGATCCACGATTTACATATCGAACCTGTTTTGTTAAATCCTATGCATTTTTACCAATGAGGATTTATTAATTTTTCATTCGCTGCGAAAATGTCAGTGAATATATAACTAGCAACTACCTACCTCGTCGATACACTATTGTTGAAGTATTTTACTTGTTAGGTAGGTGCTGCGTTCATTCTTCCTTCGTACTGAGCACCTAAACACCTTATTTAGTTATGGAGTCAAAAATTCTAAAAATAGATGTGCTGAGAAAATGTTCAAGAGAATATTTATAATAAATATTATTTGGATTTATTCATTTTATTGCATTTTAGCGAAGAATTGGCAATGTTGTAATTGTAACTGTAGCCCTCTAGTTTTCTAGGTTTGATTGAAAGCGAAATAGCGAATTCAGAGCCGGCAGAGCGTAATTGATGTATAATGTTGGTACAATTTGTTCGTGGTTTAAAAAATTGGGCAGGTGATGAATTGTGGTTTATCCACGAAGTAAACGTGCATCGTAGTAAGACCAACTGTGTCAACAACTTCCTTCAGGCAGTCAGGTGTCTCTCCCAGAATCATCTACAAACAGTAACAGGGATACAATTTTTAAAAAATTCTTAGTTGTATCTGCAATTTCAAATTTCGATTAAATTCATGTAGCTATCAACTAACTGTATTACTTAATTGTACAAATTTTTTGTAAGCAAGTATAACTTGATGCATGATGGATCCCAATCTACAGATAGTTCTTATAGTGTTGCAAATCAATCACCAAATATATATCATAATTATGAATGATTTACCTCAACGGCCAACTTAGGAGGATTCTCGAAACGGTCGCTTTTCACAGTTCCTGTCACCTGGAATCCGAAACCGTGCATTTCCCCGTTTTTATCGAAGAGGATGAAAGCAGGGCGTCCCCTCTCGCACTGATCTCCTTGTAATTTATCTACTTGGAAGAAGGTGTGGTAGCCCATCATGACGAAACACTTGTTCTCTGTCCAGCCTTCCTTCAAAGCCTGCTCCTTGTGACGTGGAACATGGATAAGGTCCTTGGCAGTTGGACCATTCTGGAAAAAGAGACCGGTACCCGTTCCTTGAGTGGCTAAATCCGCTGGGGTTCTTCCGCTTGTACAAATTGTATCTATCAAAGCAAATTACAAATGTAAGGAATAATAAAAATGTTATCTTTCCATTACAATGATCTCCTTGAGATAAAATCACGATTACTGTACTTGGATCAACAAAGTAGGCTGTAAGTGTGTAATAGTCTTCTCCGTTGATAGTATTTTCAGTAAACATCGGGGTCTCTGAAAATCTGAATTTGTTTTCTGGAACTGTCAAGTTTTTCTTTAATACATTCATTTGAATTCCGGAAATGATTCCATTTCTATCTACGATGATATTCATAGCTGGATCATTATCCTTAACAAGTCGGAACCCGAAATAACGTCCACCACTCGTGCATTCTGTGTTGAGGGCCTTATTCCATGGAGAAGTGAGGGCCGTGTCCGATGTGTCGAAGATATCACGGGGCAGTTTCCGGAATGCTTTTGAAATCAAATTTGGATTCCAAGTTACCCTCAGATCGCTCCAGATATTAGTCAAGTCATCACTAGTTGGGTCTGGTTTGGGTTTGGACTGGAAAAATAGTGCGGATACATCTGCAAATATAATAAAATGAGGTTTACTATAAGATTGCAATTTTGTATAGAAGACTGTAGAATACTATTTTCATTTACTTTATTGTAATTTACACCCATTAGGGGAAAATAAGTACAAAAATAAATGACTAATGTAAAATTATTAGGAATTACCTGTCACAAGGAAAGCAGCCAATACGACTACATTCACTTTAGCAAATATTCTCAGTGTCATTTTTCCTAGTGTTTGGATGAGCTTCTGATTTCAGGAGGAGTACAACTGAATCTTCGAAAATTTGCCTTTTTGTGCAGAAAATTTGCGTCCATCTTTCAGAAGTATGTATCTTAGTTAAATATGTATCAACACATTTATGATAGCAATAGTATTCGATTGGCAGTCAATATTTGTGAAGGGGAGTGTATCTAGTTATCTGTATTGTAATCCCTGGCTGAAATCTTTATAACATGCAAATATTGTTTCATTCAAATAAGGTCCCTGAAGAATAATGTGTTTTATGAAGTGCAGATGATTAATGCTACATTAAGTACGTAAACCAATATTTGTATATGTGTAAGCAATGTGTCTATCATGTCATTATTTTTAATTATTAAAGTCTGGAACTTATTAACACGAACATCTCCCTCCACCACACAAAACCCCAGATTTCGGAATGATCCCATCTGGATATTGTATTTATTATTTGCCCAAAAGACAGTCTAACAAAAAAAATAATATTTATATGTTCAGCTGGCATTTGGAGTTTCAGGTAGGTTAGGTTAGTTTACAAATAATTGAACTTCAATTTAGTTTTCAAGGGAAAGCTGCAATCTTTCTTACACATCGAGGTTCAGCATTAGCATCCACATTTTACAATAATAAAATACAATTTACTAAAATGCAATATTTGTATGAAATTGAATTCTGTCCTTATTAATGCAAAATGCTGATTTCCAGTTTCCAAAATCTCTGTGCTTTTTCATCGTGTACAACTGATGTCACTTAATGACCATATCCACCCAAAATTTCATCATTTATGGCACCGAGTCCGAATGAGTAGGTTTAATCGAACCCCTACAAATAATTTTGTTAAGCTTGTACAGAAAGAATTCATAAGGAATTAAATCAGGTGTCCAAAAATTGGCATTACAAATATAATATGACTATGAAATAATAGTTGCTACTAATCAGGATTGTATTTAAGTATCCAAAATGCTCATCGCATTTAGTTGTACTGAATTCATTTACTTGACAGATGCCTGGTAAATTAAATTACCTGTCACTGTCTACCATTCATTGTATTATGTAGGTAAATAACATATTAGAAAATAAAATACAATACAATGTTAATAAATACTAAACATAAAAATTTATTTTTTCCACTATAGGAAATACACAACGCAACGGGATTGTCGAAAGGTTGTAACTAAATTGTATTCCTTAATTGACATGACATGACGTGATCAGTTAGCTGAAAGTCACTTAACATTGTCATTATCCGGTTTTCCCATTCTTGAGCGAAAAAGTGAACAAATTGCACGTACCTACTTGTAGTTGCAAAAGTGCAAACAAATGATACTGGTGCAGTTGTGGAAACAAAGTAGTAAAGGTCTATTCTCTTGTAGCTAGTACGATTGTTTGCACATAAGTAATTATGCAATTACAATTACATACATTATTGTGCTACTTGCATTTACTTTACTTACCTTAGGACTATAACTGTATGCGCATCCTTTTTAAGTAATCCTAGGGCAGTAGATTGAAGAGTACCATCCTGGTTAGTGACTATAGAGTACAAGATATTTTGCTTAGCCGTATGTTTGTACGAATGTGAATAAAATCCTTTGTAGCCTACATATTACTTTACACAATGTGGATTACCCATATCTACTAAAAATACTAGTAGCTCTAATTAACATGTATTATTATACAATGAATGACCCAAAATTGACCTATCCCATTTCTGATATCCTGTAATTTTGAATTGATGTGTTGTCCTTTAACTGTATTCATTTATATGCTGTTTGCTTGAATATTATATTTAGTACATATATTATAAACGGTAATCCCGCTTTCATAGCAAACAATTATACTTCCACAGTTCCACAGTGATATTGTAATTTGAAATGGAATTAGATTTGATGTGTCAACTCTGTCAACTACTAAATAAACTGTTGCATGCAATTGCAGTACATACGTGTACATGCCAATGAAAATGATATGTACGCAGGAACTTAATTGAAATGTGTCCCGTTCCCTAATTACTGTCAACAGATTGAATGACAGTTTTAATTGTGCGAAATTTCCCTTTGAGTTCATGATTTTGCTAAAAAAAATTAGCAGGTTTTGCAGAATTAGCAGAATTTGGTGGTCCTATATAAAGACGGACGTAGAGCCTCTACATGACGTAGTATCTTGTGCATTTCTTCCGTTTATTTGCATTTTTTCGATTTGAAAGTAAAATCAAAATGGCTAACTTAAGCATAAACGTTGTATTCGGTTTATTGTCCACATTGACCATTTTCCTTTTATTCGGAGGGACTCAAGGATGCATTTCCAAATTCAACAACCAAGAGAAAATTGCTAAAGTTGATAAGGACTGTTTGACTAAACTTGGTTTGACCAAAACACCACCTACTCCGGAACAGTTGATGAAACCCGACTTTGACGATAAGGTAAATCTTCCTTACTTAGAAAACAGTTCTGTATCTGTATATGATAAATATGAATTTTAATAAATAAATGGAAAAATAATGCATTTTATTTCATGTATCAGGGCTACGGAATCTGCATGCTGTACGGGCTAGAATTGGTAAGCGAAGGAAAAAACTCAATTTATAAATCCATTTGCTATTGCAAAAAATCAAGAACCTAATTCTTTGTGATGACAGTACAAATAATATTAAATGTGTGCCAATTTTGGCCAATTTATAAAGATAAACGACGACAAACATTTGGAGAGGGACAACATGCTGGATATGATTGATGAGAATGCTCCAAAGGGCCTTAGTGGAAAACTTACCGAAGTCGCGAGCAAATGCGCCGATGCTGCCAGTAAACTCCTACTTTTATTAATTTTAACTGATTCAGATTTCTTGTACCTTTTTTATTAGGAAATATATCATTGTCATATAATTAAGTGCAGTACGTACTTAATATTTGTCGAATAACTACTAAATGTGTAGGTTCTTTTTGGGTATTTAGAAATCGACAAAGTAACCGCAGTTAAAGACAGTAAAGTAAAAGCTGAGACTTCCCCATTTGCCAACTTTTATGGTTGCTTCGTTTCAGGCGCTGATAAGGTTCCTACTTTCAACTTTATTATATAAATCCAAATGTCAGTTCTTATGCATATTTCATCAATTGATACAACTTGCCGTAAATAATATTTCAGCTCTGCTAATCGACCGTACGTAACACATTCCCTAATCCCGACAAACGCCCTTACGATTCTGAACATTCTGGGGAAGGTCTACAATCTTCCGTTGTATATTTTTCTTTTTCTTACTAATGATTCAAAATTTTAACTTTTGAGTGCTTTAATTGGAAATAAACTACTAACGCAATGCAAAATAATGAAACGTATAAATTCGGTCAATTAAATAGAACATATAGTGACATTTATTACATAATATTCATTGGAACGATTGAAACTATATAATAATTGTTGTGTAATGTATTTCCGTTGCTAATCCTAAAGGATAAGGAAAGCATAATACCGAAAGGGCATTGCCCATTATTGGCAGTTTATGGAGATAATCTGCTTTGCGTTATGCTGCATTTATATTCTATTGAGTGCAATGCAAATACTACACAATATAGTGCATTACGCCCAGCAATAATAACTACATTAATTTGTATACATCAGTCATTCAAGTTTTTCTTTGTAATCTACAGCTATCAGATCTTCCGATACTTTTTACTACTTATGTACACATAAAATTCACAAAATTGCATTTTTCATCACTGCTCTATATTAGGTATAATTATAATTGTTAAGCGATAGTATCTACATAACAAACATTGTTATTGTAATTATTGACTTTTCGATTTTTCCTGGTATACGACTCGGCTTGTTTTTTGAAAGGGTGTCTAGCATAGGGAGATCAGTACCAAACATGTATTGAATTAATTGCTAATTGACATCTAACATAAGTCCCACTTGGAAAATCCGAGACACAGTCAAAAACTACTTTATTCCTTTGGGCACTGTGGGACTGGGACACGGTCAGAAGAGACAGTATCGGTTTCACAACGTTTTTGCACCCGTTTTGCAATGGTTTATTAACAACAATAAGTATAGTAGTAGTAAGCACATACTTCAAGAACTCCACATTTTGAATAAATGCACTTTATTACTTATTATCTGTTTATGAGCATTGAGAAAAACAGTTTTGTACTTTAAACTCAAAGCATTTAGTAGCTGAAGAACCTAAATGGGTTGTTAATGTGGTAAATGTAAACAAGAAGGGATTTACCGATGCATAAATGCACGCATACCGGTATTCTGAAAATATAAGTGATTGGAAGGTAATTATCATATTGACTTACAATTAATCACGCAAACAAGAATTGGAACATTCTTGTGTGACTATTTTACTTATTGTATAATATTTAACAATAGGATATATAACAACAGTATTATGCTTTTAAGATAATTTAACAACTAAATACATAACTAAATACATAATGTACATAACAAAACAACGGAGTTTATTTTTTAAATATTTTTTGGCTCTTGAGCTGAGAGAGAACGGAAGTGAGTTTCGTTTAAGTACTTTCTAAATAGTACGCTATACATTTAACTTTAAGTTTTTATACTACATGTAGACGACTGGACGTAATTAGATAATTGAATCTATTATGCAGTGCAGCAATTATATTCTATTTGTAATTGCTTGTCGAGTTACGAGTTTTTACTAACAAGTTAATTCAGATTTGTATTTATAATATGTAAGTATTAATTTGGGTTAGTTATGGGCGGAACTGTCGAACAATAAAAAAGGGAAGAGAGTGTCAGGAACTTCCGCCTTGTGTTTCACAACCCAATCCTTCGTCCACGGACCCAAACTACTACATAGCTCTTTTCTCGAAATTTCAGTCAGTTTTGGGGGATTCGTCAATCTCCGTACTATCTCTTGCCGGGTTGAAAGACTCATATCACGAGATTCTATTTTGTGGATTCTTTCCTGATTCTCCCAAGCTCCTCCGTCAATCAATAAGTAAACTATTTCAGTGAGCCCTGAAATTAACAAAAATTATTGCAAGTTACTGTTATATCAAAAATAAAGTGTATAAATGCATTTCAATGTGTTTCCAAACTTCAATTACTCGCTTTATTGGATATGTATGGCCCACACAGTATAAACTTACTTTTTATTGAATAAGAAAGATAATTTCACTATAAAATACTTCATTAAAGAAATTGAGATAAATATTTCCTGAAATACTAACTAACTAATTTTTCCTTTACTGGACCATAAAATGCAGCTTACCATTAGCAATCGCATAAGACAAAGGTGAAATGCCCAGTCTGTCAACTGTATTAGGATTAGCATTTGCTCTCAACAACATTTTAAGAGAAGGGATGTCGTTCATAAGACAGGCGATGTGAATCGGACTCTGTCCCATGTTGTTATACAAATTCTTATCGCATCCGGATTTGAGAAATAGGTCAATGCATTTTGTTTTCCTAGAGAAAAAACAATAACCTTTAAAAACACATTTTTCATTTCATATTCAAATTTTTTTTAGGGATTTGTAGGAACATAGAATATTTTAAGAGGCAACTTACGCAGGACTTTTGCTTTGCAGAGCAATGTGTATAGGAGCCCTTCCGTCCCGTGTCATCACATCCACTCGAGCTCCTTGAGATACCAAACTCTCCACAGTTTCATAGTCAAAATTCGGTGTAAGAAGAGTGGAGAGCAGAGGTGTATGCCCTGTCGAATCCAGATCATCTGCAGACGCTCCATGTCCTATTAGAAGTTGAACTGTCTCTTTGCTGACAGTTGGAGTTCCACACGTGTACGCTAAAGGGGATTTCCCCGAATGATCCTTTTTGTTCACTTCTGCTCCGAATGCTAGTAACGTCATTGCTAACTCTAAAAAAATGAATAAAATTTAAATTCGGGTGTACAATTTTTAACTTTAAGAATTCAAGTGCTACTTCAGATGTATTTATTGTAAATGTGCTCTAATTATAAAGAATTTAAATAATAATTAACATAATTTTCCAAATAAAGTGGTTTTAAGCAGGATTTACCAGTTGCTCCCCTCTTAGCAGCAATATGCAGAGGTGTAACTCCGAAATCATCGGCCGCATTCACATCTGCCCTGTTATCTAACACCAACTTGCTTATATTGTCATAGCCCATTTCACAACTTACATGTAGACAGGTACGCCCCTGGGAATCTCTTCGGTTGATTGAAACTCCTTTTTCAATTAGTAATTCCACTGAAATATTTCAACATGAAGTTAGAATAGAGGCTCTTAATTTGGTGGTACGTAGAGTAAAAAATATTATTTACTTGTATTATGTATTTACCAAGTGCGTAGGTCCCCCGCTCTACCCCTAAACATATAGCAGGGCGAGTTTGAGAATTAATCCTGAAAGTCTGATCACAGTCGGCTCCTGCGGCAAATAACGCAGCACATCTCTCAATATCACCATACTGTATAGCTACAAGTAATTGCGACTGAACTTTCCATAAATTCACTCCTCTCTGAAAATCCATATCAACAAAATAGAATCATTGTTACAATTTTATTAGGTTACATATAACTACAGATAGAAAAGCAAGTAATTTTATCTCAGGACTCATTTATTACCATTATCTTCGCTTCCATGATGAGACCTCTTCCGCTTCCAAAAACTCCAAAAAAATTATGCAAAGACTGTGAAAGAATTTTTTAATAATTCGCTCCAGTTTCCTGGTCTTTTAAGGAGGAGGACGAGACGAAGGAAATATTAAATGTCAGGTTTTTCTGAAAATAAAACATGAAAATATTTTACTAGAAGAATCCTTACAGATATTATGCAGACGTACCTCCCTATGCGTACAATTTTAAATGAAAACTAACGTGTGCAATTTTAAACGTACTAATTATATGTACTAGAAGAGAAATAGGGATTTGCAATTTGTTCTATCTTACATATGTATGTGCATTGTGCATACCCAGTATTTTTATTTATGCAAGTCTGTTGTGTTGTTATCATTTTGAAGTGAAATGTACTGTTAGTATAGTATTATGTCCTTTATGTACACAAAAGTCATGTAAACATTTTCAAGCACGCATAAGTTGTATACATGACTACATGAGCCTACTGACTATTTTACCACTGCCTGAGCAAGGAAGCGGTGACATAACAAGTGTTGTCATATGCAGCAAACAAAGATTCGTTTAGCAGATACTTTGCATTGGCTTGATAAAAACTCTTGATCTGAAACGAATACGCTATTTTATTTATTTACATATTATCTGTTTATATTATTTGTATGTACACTCGGAACTATTTACACTACATATATAATAGGAACTATGAACGTTAAAAACATAGTGTTATATAATATTATGATTTTTAATATTTACAAAAATGCTGATGAGTAATGCAGTTGTTAACTTTTCAGATCATTCACTCCGTATTGTAAATATTTCGATACCTACTTCATGCTGCAGAATACGGATGTGCCGAGGATGTAACTACATTACGCAATTGTATAAGCATATGTAGTATGGTGGTATGAATTTTAATAATTAATATTACCTAAGTATGTTATGGAGAGAGAACAACACAGACATAGTCTCAGTCTCAGTGGTATCAGATTTATATTTACTTAAATAAAACTACCTAAATAACAGAATGCTGTGGTTACGTCAGTAAACTATCATAATGCTGACACATCACACTGACAGTGATAAGGGATACTAAAAACCACACTAATTTCTTTAAGACTTTAGATAAGTAGAGCACAGAAGATAAGTAGGTTGCATGAAGATTAATTTTATCTGTATCATTTTTCCATTCCTAATTAAGTTCTGCCTCTGCCTGTCTATGTGTTTCACGATAACAGTGGATTTTTAAAACTTACTTAAAAACTTTATGCGTGACAAACAAACAAATCTTGAGCGTACTACAGAATACAGAATACTTGACAGAACACATGGCGAATGCTTTGCATGTAAATATGTGTGCATGATGGGCTAAGTCTAAACCCCTCGGGCAAAACGCATATCCTAAATTATGGAAATGCACCTTTTGTACCATTGAATAATGTGTTTGTACAAATTGAAGAGTTCATTTCCTATTTCTCTCCAACCTTACCCTTACCCTTGACCCTTCTAAGTATACTATTTGTATTGTATATCCTCAATCTGTGTAGTATGTCTCTCTCTACTCTACTTATTTGTAAATGTCGCACATAGGGAAGAAGTATTGGAGTTCTATAAATAGTTGAACTCTTACTGAACTGAACTAACTCAATATAGATTTTGCGGATGCTAAAATAATTAAGGATATGCGCAATTTGCTCAACTCCATTAAATACGCATTTTGTCTTTTGAAAATCGAATAAAAGTCTTTCTTGCCATGTCAATTAAAGTTGTTCGCCAATTTGTTTTAGCTTACTAAAGCAAATCGTATACCATGAAAAATGATATTGAATAAATTAACTGTTTTGGGGTGGACTTATATGTATGACATAATGTACAGATAATAATCTATAAATTAAAATCAATTCGGGTAATTCTAATCATTAGTAAGACTATCTATGCTACCAACACCAAAATAAGTTTATAAGTACACATTCAATATGTGAAAATTGGTACAACAATCTTTATAATATGTATACTTGACCCATATATACCTACTACCTACATGTTATGCTATCCAGCAGAATTGTATTAGGTGGATACTATCAATCCACCTAACACACCATACAATTACCGTCTTCAAACATTATTAAAAATTAAGACTTATTTTACAAGTAAAATAATTATACAATGCACACATGTAATACTTTGTGAAGGAGAGATCGACATTGCATACCAATTAAATTAATACGCTTGTTTCATGGGCACTTACTAAGGTGCAAAGATAGACATTAGTATAGTTACATTTTAAACACCCTCATGTAATAAGTAAATAACGCTATAAATCTTTAGATATGCAAATAGCAATGAAAAACTGTTAAATTATTTTACCAAGAATTCGCAATAATAGAGGGTTCAGG
Organism: Tomocerus mixtus; assembly: GCA_034694165.1. Classification (NCBI taxonomy): domain Eukaryota; kingdom Metazoa; phylum Arthropoda; class Collembola; order Entomobryomorpha; family Tomoceridae; genus Tomocerus; species Tomocerus mixtus. The sequence goes on from JAQFYC010005565.1 coordinate 13,327, forward strand.
CTCAATCATAAAGTTAGTTATTACAAATAATATTTACCTGCATAAAGAAGAAAACGGTTCACTTAGTCTTCTTGGATTTAATCGATGTTTTGTTTATTATTATTTGTATGTTTCACTATCAGTGAGTTGAGTATTTAGGTACTCTTGTTTAGGTATTATGTTATTAACTATATTATTGTACTCGTAGAAACATTCACGAGGGTACCTCTACATAAATATAAATGTAGTCACATAAAAATCAAACAATTTGTAACAAGAAGAGTAGCAATCCATGTATATACTATGATGATGACAGCTATACATATAAACTAATTGAAATGATTTAAGATTAAATCAAAGGCACTTCAAATAGGTATTTATTAATATAGTATTTATTTCAATCAAATAAGTTGAAGAAGTTGAACGGATGGATCGGCTTAAGAGCTCCGTCCCTCCGTAACTAACGAGAAGCAGTTGCTTTGCTTGATTCTTCTGTTTACGTTTCTCTGCTGGACTGAATTCAACTGACTTACTTTTAGTGTTCATCCTATATACCACGTTATATTATATGAGCACTATGCTTTGCGTCATTGAGTCTAGGTCTAGTAGGTATGTACAGATGTGATGTACATGTAAAAATGTAGTTTCATTCCAGTATATAGTAGCAGAAGTTCTCTAGCATGCATTTACCATTCCACCACACACCTACATACACATAGACTCATGGACTATCTTTCGTCCAGCAATTTCGACTTGAACAACTACAACTACCCACAAATG
>JAQFYC010005566.1:0-14085 GCA_034694165.1 Tomocerus mixtus
TTTCTTTACAAAAACATTCAATAATCCCCCAATGGGGAACTAATTGGCCGTGGGAAACTATTTCGTAGTTTACGGTATTTCAGAGGTTGATGGTCTCAAAATTAATTGATTTAGGATTAACTTGACTTCTGGCTAGACATCTTAAGTTCGCCATCAGCATGATGACATGTAAGTGGCATCAAACAAATAAATTAGCTTGTGTGATCAAAAGTCTTTGTGCGATTAAATTTTAGCTAAAAGTTTGTACAACAATTGTAGAGTTTTTAATTTGTAAATGAGATAATGAACAGATCAGAAATGATAAAACTACATTCATACATTAGTATTAGTAAGCCATAGACAGGTATTGTGTAAAGCCTGACAATATAATTAAAGAAACTAATTTAGGTTGGTAAAGATTTGATTAAGTAATTCATTATATTAAGGAATGACTGGTTCCAATACGCTTTACACTTTACACTAATAAAATATGTTGTACATACACATACATGCTGATAAGTATGCACAATAAATGTAATGTATTGTGCAATATGGTGGAATTTAGTACAAAATACTTATCCTCATGTAAACAACGTACCCTTACAGAAAGCTAATGCTTTGAATACTTATATTTTTAACGAGTTATGTATTACTGAATCTGCTAGTTAGATTTTAGTAAGTATAGAACTAATTGTACATAAATAACTTGGATTTTAATCTTCTAAATAATTTGGAAATTGATTATATTATGCATAGCGAAAGTAATAACAAAATGTTTTAATAAACCATTAGGAAATTCTCTTTGAGTTATTATTTTTTATAATTAATCAATGAATGACAAATCAAAGATTTCTTAATTGGATAGGTTTATAATCTTTACGACGCTTTTGCACAGTCGTATCGTAATATTACGTAAGTAAGTATCTGTAATAATATTACATTCTCACATCCAGGTGCTTGATAAGTATATCGCAATGATGTAGGATTGCTTTTTCTTGGTATTCTCAGTTAAACAAGCTTTCAGTACAAACAGAAATTAGTAAAAGATTTGCAATTTCCTTTGAAATGCAATTAGTGAGAGTGAACTATAACTATGCTCTACTTTACTTCAAAGTTTCTATCATGACAGTCGTGTCGTGTACCTTTTACGCATTTGTAAGTATAGCAGTTTTCTGCAAATTAATTTCTGCCTCGTCGCGTCAGAAACAAATGAGTAATGTTTAATAACTCCGAACTCCATACACAGTTAGCTGGAAATGTAAAACAAAATTAATTTGTAAAGCTTCAAGAATACTTTCCCTGTGTTCAAAGTAAGTATGAATAATATGTGAGACAATATTCCTGCCATCTCGCTCAATCTAATATGTGAATTGAATGCTTTAGTTGTTTTTCTCTGTGTACACAACTTCCAGTGATTCCAATCCTATTTATTTATATCGCCCCTCCCTAGAATACTTTCATCTTCACTATTTGCCTATGAGAATAAGTTTTATTGGAGAAAATAAGGCCAAGAAAGGCTGTTAACCTCAACCGGCTAATACTAGTATTCTTTGGTTATTCCCTAAGTATAAACAAACCATTAGAACCAAGCCAGGCCAATGAAAGTAAGTAAAAGAATGCACATACGTAATATTACACTACAGATACTTACACGTCCGTGTGACACTTACAGTTACAGTTTCCCTACTTTCTCTCTATTTGATTAGAACCTTATCCGTATCAGCTCCAGTACTGCATATGTTCTGTTGGCTAACAGCGTCAGTGAATTTCTGAGAGTATATAAGGCGTACAATACATTATACTTAATAATAGAATGGTAAAGTAAATAAATAAATTATACTGGGAAACTGAATTCGAATGGACGTACGTTGTAGGTGTACCGTATACGTGTCCAATGTATTATAATATGTACATTATTATGTATAACAGAAACAGAAGTATACTTCTGAGACACATTGCATGATGTAGTGCATAATTCCTACCTCAACTTATGTACTAACTAAAATAATTATATGAACATGCTGTTACTTTCCAACTGTAACTGCACAAAGTATATAGCTATAGGGTTCATTACTTTTCTTTCTTTACTGTCTTTATGTAAGATAATATTATAGTGCCTTGCATGCACATTAATGTACATACAGACAATTGCAACATAACAGTACACTGTATTTGCATTGTAGTATAAGAAACAAATTGAAATTGTATTCTGTTATCTAATCTTTTATAGTCCTATTTTTAATTTTATTATCCTGATTCCATTTCAATTTAATTTGTTAAGAATTCAGTAAATTCACTTTTATAGTGTACAGATTCTACAGATACGCTTTATTCTTCTTCTCAACATCAAAAAGCTTTTTTTATTGGAAAACCCACAGCGTAGTCATAATTACTAATCATTTTATTAATTTCTTCAACTCAACATATTACAAATGCAAATTAGTTGCGCAGTATTTATTTTAAGAGCATTTTATTACTATTAAACAGCTTCGGTTTGGCAATTCCGTACATAAACAATGGGGAAAATGTTGAATGACATTCTATAGTAAAATCATGAATACCTGCCTAACAATAATCATCGGTAAGGTGGGTGTATTTAGTTTACCTAGCATTCTAAGTTTAGAACTTATTTATTTGCAGTGGAATTATTTGTGTAAATTGTAAAAGAGCTTTCATCTTGCAAAGAGGATTTATAGGACAAATACCTCAAGCCTCCAATTGTTTACAAACTCTAACGTAAACATTATTGGAAGACTGTATTTGTATTTTGTATTTGTACGTAGTATAGTCATGGAAAACTTTGGAAACAAACTAATACACTTTACTTAGGTACTCTGTGAAACGGAGAGAAAGAGAATTACAGATCACCATCAGGAGTTTTAGTGTTGAGTCGAGTATATTATGAGTGATCATGATAGTAAGTATAGAATCTATTTATAGCTCAGTGTGTATTGTGTATCCGTATTTATCTGGTAGAAATTACGTAGCATCTATTTTTCTGCGCTTCTCTCAACTTAATAGTTCTCGAACCAAAGAGGAACAGATGAAAGAGAGTGAAAGAGTCAAACAATGCAATGGAAAAGCAACAGAGTGAAAGATAACGTATAGCACAGACATGAGAAAGATTGACCTACATTTATATTCAGATATACATACTATGCTGGTACACACCAGACCATTCCAGTACAACAAAGCGATAAACTTGTCAGAGTATTTCGCAGCGTCCCTTCACGGCTCACTACTTCAGTTGAGTCAAAACCAAATCAACTCGGACTTGAGTCAAGTCAACGTATGTGCAATGTGCATTGTTCTCCATATGTCGTAGGAAGAAGGCAAATCAAACATCTTTTCTAATGAATATTCGTCAAGTTTCTTCAAAACACTTTTTCTAATTTTATAAAACACTTCGTTTCATATTTTGTAATTTTTTCTAATTTTGTGCTCCAAAAATACTCAAATTTTTGATTCTAAATCATTTGCCTATTTTTTGTTTCAAAATATTTTTCCGAATTTTTGTAATTTTTGTCACTTTTTCTAATTTTTGTCTAAAATAATAATTTTCTATTTTTGATGTATAGATGATTTTGTACTACTTTCCAAATATCTGCCAAATAATTCTTATTGAGGACAACATATACATAACATGCAAGAGCAGTAGCTAACTTGAACTAAATTCGATTGCACTGAAGCCTCTTCATACGTTTAACGCGGTACACTGAACAAAACAGCAAGTATCAGTTTTTTACATATACACGTACTTGCTCTGTAATGTATCTTGTATCTATCTCTACAGTAAATATATTCCACTCCACTATTATAACTTAAGTACCTAGTTACTCTCGTTTCTTCTGTCGGCAAATCAAATTACGAAGCTGAAGCTAGCCATTACATTACAATGTGTTTGTGTTGGTTTGCTTGTTCTGTTACTTACTTTCTGTTGTATTGCATGTGTCTTGTGGGTGACGAAAAGTAAAAGAGTAATAAGACAAGACCACACAACGCACTGCAACTTTAGGGTAGGATTATGTTTCTAACTAACTAGTACATCAACAAAACTGGACTGAACTGGGCTATATACATAGATACAAATAATCTAATGCAATAAAAACAAACCTACCGAACTATGTAACTTACTTATCTATCTGTATTTGTATAACTTAATGCTATTTGGAATTAAACGGGTAAGAAAAGAACCAGATAAACATTCCATACTTACTACATACAACTACCATACAAATGTATGTACATATACACACACTATGTAGGTATTTATTTGTAAGTAAACAAAAGCAGAATGAATCGCAGAAGAAAGGACATTCAACAGTTCTATTCTATTCACTATAACTATCTTTTACGTAACTTTAAGTAAGTACCTAGCAAATGAAATTCTATTACTTACCCATGGCCATACAACTAAAGAATAATAGTAAATACCTACCCAGTTATTTAGTTATAGTTAATTAGTTAGTACGAGTATTATACATAAAAGCACCCACAGCAGGAGTTATATTGTTGTTGGAGTAAAATAGAGAATTCGATTAGGATTCTTTAGCTAAAGCTGTGCAGTGCATCTCATGGTATCGAATAAAGTGTATAGATGCATTCTTAAATACATTGTTAATTACCAGATATGCATTCTATATGTAAGTATATGTGTGGTGAGTGGTGTGGTGTGCCCTCTGACCAAAAGACAATCTGAAGCTTTCCCTTTTATACAAATGTATGTACATTCTCGATGTGGGACACAGACACAAACAAAACGCAATGTAATTAAATGGATGGCAAGGCTTAGTTTGATTTGATCCATCATTCATGGTTGGTCATTAAATTGTTTACGCTCATCCGTAGCCTTCCTTTCAATTTCAGTTCGGTTCGCCATAGAATGGGGAATGTATTGATCTAGTTAGAGACAGATGACAACTAAAAATAGATTTAAGAGAACAAGTGACCAAAATAGCAAAGTAAATACAATACACAGAAAATTGAACTCAAAACAGAGAGCAAATGCAGAGCCTAATACATTTACATTTCTTTTCAAGAAATTATATAGGAAAAGAAAAATTACATAATGACTGCCTTACTATCAAGAGATCTGCTATTTAATTCCGGATTACAAATAATACCATAACTTGTAAATTAAATTGAATAGTAGCCATTCCCAACTTGTTTACCTGTATCAACAGTATTTTTTACCGAAATTAAAGAAATCAGCAAGCCACGCGAACGACAGACGACAAGTCCTGCTACAATGTACCTATATGTAGCACGCGTCGTAACAAATCTACTAGGAGAAAATAAACGTTACATAAAAACCCTTTTTTCCACAATAGAGACATTTTACAAATCCCAATAACCTAAATAGCAGTAAAATGTTTTTAAATTATAAAATACTTTTCAACAGTACTACAGATATAATGGGTAATCTCCATTATCCATTCAACACTCTAGAGTATTTACCCCCAAATAAAAAAGGTCGATAGTGACTCAATGTGTAAGTACTTTAAATGTGTTATAGGTAAGTAATAATATTCTTGTATATCTGTATGTACGTACCAGGAGAAAAAACTTGTTTCAAGATTTCTCATTTGTGGAAACCCTTTTGTATCTAAAAAGGTCCCGACCAAAGAACCTCACTTATCTCACGAGCTTACATATATTACATGGTGCATGTGGTATTGCTTAAGCATAACCCTATTACTCTTACATTTACCTCATACTTAGATTCCCTATCTTTTCAATACTTTTGTATTTTTACCCCAATTTGATTGAAATCCCAGAGCTAACGGAGGCTGCACTTGACTTAACTCTTGTCTTGCGTCTGCATCCTTTCATTCTTATTCATTCCATTCACAGATTCATTACATATCACACTTCTTTTCACATTTTTTAGGTACTTATCCGTAAACGCACTCGTTCTTTGATCTAAATAGCCCAAGCAAGTCAAGTCCGTGCAGTGATAATTTATTCCGATTTTCCCAACCCTTGGAAAGAGGAATAGAAATATTCAGATAAAGCGAAAAGTGGTCATCGTGTGACTCGCCTTGTGTCGTTCGTGTGATGGCAGTTCACGAAATTTTCTGGCAAAAGTCTCACATTTCGTGGACAGTCGCTCTTCCCTGCACAACATAACAACTCTATGCACAATCCTTACTGTATTGCATTGCATTACATGCTTGAGTAATATAAATATTAAATAAGGGTACCTACTACTTACAATACGTAAGAGTAAAGCTTTATTGCATAGGCATCTCGCAGAACACATTATAGAACATAAAAGGAAGAAAGGTATTAGTAAGAAAAGCAAAACACCCAACTAAATCAAACCAGACGTAGACTGGTAGACTTACGAAAGAAAATAAAGGACGAGAACAAATAAAGTAAATAAATAGGACCTTCGGAAGAAGGGACTCCCCAAACAACGGAACTGAAGGCAAAGTCACCCTGCCCGTCTCTTCCCTTTTATACTTCCTTATTTTATTTCCTCTTTTTCCCTATTGTTAAACTCTTAGCTTTAAATACGTATCTGTAGTACATAAAGAAATAAAAATACAAAGTATACCTTAAGGCTCGTACATAAGTACCTCAGCAATTCAATGCCAAAAATGATGGATACGGGCTAAGGCTAAGGGTGGCTTGTCTTGTCTTGTCTATCTTCTTTGGGTTCATTATATATACTTATGTACTATTTATCCTCAAGGGTATAAATATATTTTGTGCATCTGTACTACTGTACTGTGCTGGGGAAAAGATCTTTTCTATCAACTATAAGTAGGTTAAATGTATTTCTGCTAAATAAACCTGCAACCCGATAAAATGCGTGGAATTATTTTTATTTATAGACTGGAATTGCAGATCAAATAGCAAACGTAAGGAGTTTTATATCAAAAATGTAGTTATATAAAAATAAATAGGGTAGCTAAGTGTTCGGGATGAATTGGGACGACATAAAGTGATATCATGCTTGGTAATTGCATTGCGTGTATGCTGTATTATATTATGTGTCCACTTGGATTACATAAAGAGAATAAAAATAAATACAGAGGATCGGATCAGATAATCCTACATCCCAAAAACACCAGAGAGTTTATTTATATAGAGTCGCACACTATGTACGTACTAATTCATAGCATATGTACACTTATACATTAAATGCTCTTTATAATAGTACTTATAAGTATATCAGTATGGAGTTACGGGTATATGGAGTCACGGGCCTAATAAATGTAGTGTGTGGTGGCTGTCTGTCTGTGAATGGGATTGAGACGGAGAGCGAGGAGAGACGTTTATTGTTGACTGTCCCCTACGGTTTCGTTTGGTTTTGGTTGCTGGGAAAAGTTGATTTCCCACCGTATAGCTAACTAGTATCTACATCACATAAACTATTATGTATACTTACTATTTAGTATAGTGAAGCAGATCCGTCCTGGTCTGGCCTGGTCTGGCTTGCTTGTTACTTACTTAGGAAGGAAGTATATAGTTAGAATTTCAACAAGGCTAATTGTTAATACAATATTATTTGTTATATCTGTAATAAGTTACCTAGTCAAGTCAAGCACCTATGCACATGGGTCTAAATATGATTCTGCAAACAAGTACCTATAGTATTAAGTACATACTATGGTACACTCTGATTGTGGGTACTTGTTATGCGTGACTACATTGATATAACATGTGTAGTTTCTGTCTAGCATGTATTATATGATATAAAGTTTAATAAGGAGGGAAGAAAACATTCCCACATTGAATTGAATCCCATAATATTCCATGACATGCATCGTATCACATCACATCACGTACTAAAGTAAAAATAAAGACGATCGGATGCAGTGTGTTACCGTGTGCGGTTTCCTACACTTTGTGGACGTGGTCCATTGCCAAAATACACTCGCTTGCTTACCTTCGCTGCACTAAACTTCCTTTGCTCCATTACAAATACACCGGATAGATTAGATGGTTATTGTTAGATTCATTGTTTTAGTTACAATTGTTTTCTTCGATTACATTAATGACTTCTGCTTTATTTTCGGCTTCTGACGCTTCTTCTTTTAAATACAGTACAAGACATGAATAGATATATAAATTATAGGTTTGTTCCTCTTAGGTTTGTAATGTGCCGCTGAGTATTGTACTTAATATTCCCCTATTCCATAATCATTACAACACGACTGATTCGCAGATTAACATAAAAATATTATGCTATTTTGTTCTGCAATTATTTCTAAATCTATTGATTTAAAGTAAACACTTCATTTATTGTTTCCTTTTCCCAACCTCAGACTGCTATCAATTAATCTATGTTCTTTATATTTGCAATTTAGTTCGCATATTTAGTATCTGTTTCAAAAGTTGTTGAATTAACATTTATTGAAATAGTTACATTATGTACAACTTAGCAAATCCAAAGATTTTCTATTTTTGGCACCAACGTAGCCTAGTCCATATTATATGGCGCATCAAATAAATATGCACAAAGCAATAGCAATCTTATCTTTATTAGTACTAGTTACAGTACTAGTTACTTGACGAATTCTATTAATTACTACAATTAAATGTTCTTCTTATAGTATCTAACCCCAATCTCATTCATAACTATAACATACAGATACTTTTAGCTACTCAATTTTTCCATGGAAGCTAAGAATACATCAAAGTATGTAAGATGAGTAAAGAAAACGAAGCAATTTTATTTGAATGAATAGGATTGTGATGTGATGTGAGGAATGTTTCCGTACAGACACAGGAAATGCAATTTAATTCTTCAGCTGTCACTCAACTATCTTGATTTTTATTTGTACAGCAGAGGGATGGATAGAGGAGCACTTTGACTTGACTGAGACTGCCACTCTGTCATTTGTTATGAACCGAAACACTCAAAGGGAAAAGAACAACGAAAACGGAGGTTACGTTACATCACATCAAATCACATTACATCATACAAGAAACTATTATCGTGCGTATACTAAAGATATGTACATCTTTATTTCATTCATTACATCACATCACATCGTCGTTGTGTCTTTGTATCTATCTACAATCATTTTATACTTGAATCTTAGATTTCAGTTGTGTATAATATGTACATAGATAAAGTATACTATATTGTAGTAGATGATAAAAGTTAACACGACAGTACAGAGGATGTATATTTGTATATATGACACCAAAATAAAAGACACTAACTTCATAATACTACTTATACTGTTAAAGTGAATGAAAAGAGTGAATGTATTTTATGTGCAGTTGACACAACGCGACAGTGCGGAAGCAAACATTATGTTTATTATGAGTCCCCAAAGACAAGAGATGAACAAGAACAAGACGATTCTTTATTTCTTTGCTTTTACACTTTTACATCAGACTTATTCTCTTAATGCCTCAACACAGTACACTAGACACTACTGGCATTCTTTAATTTTTGATTCCTTTTTTATTAAACATTGCACTGCGTACGGTACACAATGTAACACACTACACACCATAAATAGCATTAGTTTTACGCAAGATGCATCTTACGATTTTACGCTGCAGAGATTGTCATTAACTATTAACAACGTGTTTGCTCGAATAAAAAGTATAAAATACTGTTGTATACATTTCTTAAGCTAAAAATAGTATAAGATTTCATCTCCTTAGAGTCTGTGTCTGTACAGTACCGTCATAGTCAAGTCATGTCACTCACTCGTCAAGTTTGAATTATCAGATGAACGTGCAGATACGAAAATCATCTATATGCGCATATTATGATAGTAAATACGTATTACATACGATGAAGATCAGAAATTGTATAATGTTATGTGTAATGTGTGCAGTGCATGCGGTACAGTGCATTTCATTGAATTGCATCACATCATCACATTTCATCAAAACTGATGCTTATACAAGATTATAGAATATTTCAAAGCATTTCTTCTCTCTGTGTGTGAATTAATGAAGTAAACTAAAGAATGAATGGGATTGTATACTCTTTGAATGTACTATAATACTGTAGCAAGTGTGTATATGTATATAAGTAAAGTAAAAGTATGTAATGTAAGGCACAGAGAGAATGAATGGATAGACGATAGAACGGAGGGAAGAAATTTCAATGAATGAATGAATGAATCCGGATGATGAACCGTTTTGGCTTGCATAGTGTTCTGTGTTCTGCTCTATACTTATTTCCTATAGAGCACAGATTATTTTACTTACAGGAAGGACAGGATACAAACCTTACACTTTAGAATAACATATATTTATACGTAGTATAGTAATTTGTGTATAAGCCTCTGGCAGGCAAGTGAAGATTTGATCCTTCCTTAAACTTTGTGCGTTGTGCCTCGCCTTGCCCTAGGAAACACAAATATCTTTCGGGTGGCTTGGCCTGGCTTGGCTTACGTTCTCCAGTGCAATCTCAAAGTCTCAACTAGCCCTCCTCGTCATATACATATAATAAAGCTCGTACATTTGTATCTGTTCTTTTCTTAAAGGTTTTGGGTTACTTTACTTATGTATATAAGAAGTTTACTACGTACATTAACTATTCTCTTTCATATATTATTGGTAGTGTTCTGGATAAGTGGTTTGGTTTGGTTTGGCTGGGTTGTATTTTATTTCATTGTCTGTCATAAGCATTGCTTATTTAGGAGATTGTAGGTGAAAAGGTTAGGGATCCTTCGGCAAGGTAACACAAGGTGTTTTAGTTTATAGTATTCCTTTTAGTGAAGCTCACGACTATTAGGGTAAATAGTAACTACAGATAAACGAAGGAAGAGGAAGTAAATGGATTGCACCTTGTGATCATCTTAAAGAAAAAGAAAAAATAATTCTTAATGGAACATTTGGTACTTTAGTAGTATTTCATTCGTGGGAGTAACTCAAAGGGTAGGTAGTAGGTTGTAGGTGGAAAGTATTTATAAATAAATGCACTTGTGTTCTGTATTTTGTATTTATTAAGCCCATAGTGTACAAAATATATTCTAGTAAATATCTAGATCAAGATGTGATTCGATCCTTTATGTATTCTTAGTTTCTCAAGTTTGTTTGGGCCGTTCAGTTCAAGTTGTTCTTCTTTTTCTTTAGAAAGATTTTGTACCTCTACAGGTGTACTTAAGGGTGCTTTATAAATATTCTATGTATAAGTTGTTATAATAGTATACAAATGTAATACGATGCTCTTTTTGAAGAAATATAATATTAATAAGTGTTTAATGTTTCTTCCGTGGGATTCCACTTGTTCTTCCTTGCTTTGGCTTCTCCTTCCTACTACATACTTCATACTTCACCTTTATCTAAATATCTTTTGGTTCTGCCTATCTCTCCCGTTTTACATTGATTTTGAATAGCAGAGTTGGAGGTTGGAAGAGTGAGGATGTTCGTTGGGCAATTACACGAAAATCATTTTGGGGGTATTATTATAAAGGCTGGGAAGGTAATCCCTTGGTCAGCCCTAAACTACTAGACAATTGCTAACTACGGACAAAGAAATAGTATGTTGTTTCCAAAGGGAGAGATTAATTGCATTTATCATTAGTCGATTTGACCTGCAAGCCAAGCCAAGCCAAGCTAAGCTACTAATGTATTTACTAAACTAATGGAAAGGTATTCTGTAAGTAAGTAAATTACATCACGAGTACAATAGAAATTATTACCTGATATGCAAAGGGTTATGTTTCTTGGATAATCTATATTATTTTTCTGTTAATTTCTCAGGGTGAGGTAGGAACGAGGAACAAAAGTAGTTTACGCTATTGATTTGTATTATTAAACCTACATTATAGAACATCGTATCAAGTAACATACATAGTTAAGGTACCCATAATACTTATTACACATATTACACAAGGTTAAAGGTTTTCGCTAGCTTTTCTTTGCTTGTAGTGTGCTTCCTCCTACATTACTTACTAAATACACTGAACTTAAGTAAGTGAACAGAGAACATGTACAGGAATTCTGTAATTGAGCTTTTGATAGATTTGATTGACAGATTATTTCACAGGATAAAGAAGGAGATGCCAAACGCAAACGTATAATTAGTCAGAAAACAACAGAAACACACAGAAAGGAAACTTTTTCTTGTTTCAAGTTTCTTTGAGCTGAGAAAACCTTTTCCTTACTTTTCTTGCTTACGATTTGTTGGTAGATACAAAATGTGATGTAGTATACTGTATGTATACAAAGAACAGCCTAGCTTGCTTACGATTAGTTAATCTTGTTATACATAGTTAATTGCATTATATTCTTTTCATTTGGGTTCTGTGAGAAAAAAACAATTAACGAGCTTGATAGCTGATTGAAACATCTTGCCATGCAAAAACTACCTAGTTTAATTATTCTTTTCCTAAGAATTCCTAGATTTTATATGATTTAACATTATCCAGCTTACATTCTTAGAAATATTCAAATTATTTTAAGTACAGTATAGGAGCTTTCTGTTGCCTTGAAAAATTAAAAAAAAATCAGTCTAGTATAATAAGTTTAGCATATGAAATGTCAGATTGTTTATTAAAAACTATTTTGTAACGTAAACTATAAATTCATTGACTAACAATAGAAATCAGAGTATTCTATTACAATTACTGTCTTAAGGAAAAAAAATCTCCAATTAATCAGTTATGTGTCACTATAAATACTGCATATCAAAAAATAAATTGCACAAATCCCCCCTTTCTTAGAGATTATACAGAAAAATCTATAAAATATTACCGAAAGTACTTCAAAAGGAAAAAAATCTCTAACCAATCTGTTATGTGCAAAATAAATACTGCACATCAAAAAATAAATTGCACAAATCCCCCTTTCTTAGAGATTATATAGAAAAATCTATAAATACTAGCGAAAGTACTTCAAAAGGGCAAGGGGCAAACAGAAAATAGAATTTTAGAACAATCTGATTCTACTTTGATTGAGAGTGAACTGAATTAAAGTTTCGTTTTCTAAGGATATGCGGAAGGTAAGCGTAAACGTATACTTTTACACATGAGAAAATCTTTTGTTCTATTTCATTGTTCATGAGTAGGTAAGTTAATTACATTAGATTACATACGATGTAGGTAGTAGGTAGTTAGTATTTAGGTATAAAGATACCTAATGGCAATTGCATGCCACCCAAAGTTCTAGCACTGGCTAATTCCTAATCAATTGCTAATTAAAAACTGATGAGGAGAGAAGAGATGGGATATCCATATCCAATGCATTACTACAATGTTATGATCACGCTAGCTAATAAACTCGGTTAATTAAGTAATTTCTATCATCAGGAGCCTTCAGCACAATTCACATTACAGTGGTAACCAGCAAACACAAGTAAATGAATAAAAACTGGTAGCTTACGCTTAAAACCAAAAGAATTAAGAGTGAGTTGTGTTGTGAGTATGGGCTGGTGGACAGAGTTATCTTTGTGTTGGATGTAGCACTCTACGATACACTAGTTAATATTTAAGAGTGGTTCGTTTACATTTAAATGCCAAAGGGTTAACTGCTAACAAACGAATCGAATTCAAATCCTGACAAACTGCTTTCCTTGTACAATATTCTACGAAACAAAACAGCAGCACCTGTAATAGTAATAAGTAATGTGAGCTAAACAAGGTAGTCATAGTCATCATGATCTGTGTAGTATAGTACATACCGTAAAAACCGAATTGAGAACCAAGATAGATCCCATACCCGTTTTTGGGACCAATCTTATGTTCACGAATAAAATTAAAATAAACCATGGCAACTGTATCGGCAGTAGGCGGACATGCGCAGTATACGCAGTGGACATGCGCAGTGGACGGGTTTTATTGATGAAAATAGTTTAAATGGCATTTTAGAGAAATTTAGTGCAAAATTCCCACAAAATCTCACATTGCTCCACGTTTGGGGTAAATTGAGATTTATGTTTGTATTCTTTGTGGCAACACCTTTAAAATTATACCCTACTTGCCATATGTTTGTATTTAAAAAATAAGTGGGCGTGGCTAAAACTCCATGGGGGTGTGGCCAATTTGGTCCAATTTTACATACCAAGGTACTTTTGACCTCCTATTTTGAATTCTGAAAACAGAATTGAAAAACTGCCAAGCCACTGTATACAGCCCGCCCGAGTGAGTATATTGCTGCATAATTACGACAAATATCCTTATA
>JAQFYC010005567.1:0-14083 GCA_034694165.1 Tomocerus mixtus
GTATTAATGTTTTGACCCAAAAACTGAAATTACCGTTTTTGTCTAGGCATTACCGGTAATGCCTTATTACCGATTTTGCAGGTAACATATATACATTTGGATTGACTTTGGCTTGAATATTTTGGACAAATAGATTTTCTAGTGCACGAGGGTTAAGAGAAGTTTACAATAAACGTATATAAAGATACTGTAATGAACGTGTGTGCCCTATGTGAAAATTTCCTTGTATTTCTGTATGGTTGTGGATTGCTGTCACTTATTGCTGGATGAGTGACTGTGGCTCTGATCTGCCTGGTCTGGTTGTGTCTACTGTTCGTGTTCTCTGTTCTAGTTGAGTCGGCTGAAACTGTGAGCTGATATGCTTTGACTGTTTGGATGTTGGCTCCCGGTTAAGGTTGCCGTTCATCGTTTACTAGAGAAACAGTGACGGTGACACATATTCCCCAGGACATGGACAGCAGAGAAAATGAAATGAAATAAAACTCTTGTGTCACTAGGCTATTTACTCTGTCACTTTCTATAGATATTCTCAGTGGACTGCACACCAGGAATATGACATGAGGTTAATCTTCCCTTTCGTCTCTCCAACTCTATTCCATCTATTTTTATATTATAGGTATACAAAGTAATCTATATTTATGTATATGTAATTATAGCTTAGATACAATATACAAAAGGTAAGGCATACTACATACATATTAGTTATCACATCAAGTAAGTACAAAGATATTTATAAAACGATACGCGTAGATTCAGGTTGCCAGAAATATAAGGGCTCCCATTTAATGGCATCTATAAATAAACTGACTTTACCTAGAATTTTCTACTTACTTTGAAAGTACTGACATAAGGTGACTTTAAGAAAATTAGATTTAAAGAAGGACATATAGTATTTCTATAGGCTTTTTAAAGTAAAATTGTAGGTTAAGTAAGTACTTTTATAGATCGACTCAGATCTCAGAGGTAGTTCAGTTTTTTCATTTGTACATAAGTACATTCGAAGCAAAGTAAGTAGAAAATTATAGATATAGACAGTTTATTTATAGGTGCCATATTAACTCTTAGTCAGATAGAACCTACTTTGTTGTATACAGAAATATATATTTGTGTTAGAAGTGTAATGGTAAGTGGCTTCAATTATTGCGTATAGCAATTTTTTCTGTATAGGTATTGCAAAATATATTAATTTGCCCTATGTTAATGTAGGAGATAACAATTACACTTGGGTAAGTTGTGTTACTTTTTTGTGATTTCTACAATCCTGCAATTAAGCTTAAATCCCATTTATATTGTGGATTTAATAATAGTTTTATAATGGTAGTGATAATGATAATTAAAGTTTTATATTATCAATCAATTTTCCACAATTTATATTTTAAACCTGTGACTACAATTAATTTCTTAGCAGTATTTTCATTTATAACAGTGTGTAGTGTATACTTATAGATGGAAGAGAACAGTTCAGTGTCGTATTTTCTTACATTAACTAACATTCTTACTTATTAAAGTTAAAAAGAACAAATTCAGTCAATTTAAGACTCAACCCACATACTAAATACAAATATAGTACTTAGATGCATATACGCCTACTATCTTAAAGCTATTGTTACTCTTTCGTAAGTAAAAATATCTTGGAAAAGTCCAGCTTGACATGACATGCCTGGTCACTCACTCACAATCAGTGAGTCAGTTTAACTGACGCCAGTCCAGGCCAGAACAGAAAACAGAAGGGAATAAGTGAAGTGGACTGTAAGTAAAATGAGGCATGGCATGATGTCACTTACAGAAAAAGAGCTTAAGCTTAAACTTAGTCAGTTAGGTAGCAACTCGAGTTGAGTTGACATTGACAATATTAAAAAGTAGATCCCTCTCATCTCTGATATTACATTGTCCCATTCCTAATCAAACCAGAGCCAGGTAGCAACACACAGAAAAAGCGGAGCGATATTGTTTGTAATATAATACATATATGTGTACCTTTACATTCAGATTTAGAGAACACTTACACACAGTTAACACAGAAACACAATGATAGAAAAATAATCAAAAAAATCAAGCATGACTTGTTTTCCTTTTTGTTTTGACATCCATGCCTCGTTTGATTTGACTTCTCTTGATTTAATGGGATCTTACCATTTCATTACAAGCATAAACTATGGTTTAGTACATTTGTATAGTGATTTCATCATATGGGTAAGTAACGAGAACATTCTGAACAAATACTATTTAAGCGTACCAAATACATATACAAATAAATATGTTCAAAAGTAGAAACACAAATGTGAAATGTGTCACTGTCAAGAACACCTTAAAAAAACTAGCTAGTTCACAAACATCGCTTACTGTTACATTACATACATAGGTTAGGCATATTATATACCTACCCAGTCACATTGCAATCCTATCATATCATGGCTAAATCCGTAAGCAAACAAAATGTTGATATACATTTACCGAATCGAATACTATCAAGAGCCGACGATCTCCTCATTTCATTGTAAACATTAGAAAATAACTTATTATGTCACACCAACACTTTTATCGTTCTTATTCTTTACACAATTTCAAATTACAGGTAAAACTTTAATAAATTTTCCTTAAGTATAACAAACTTAGTTGTGGCTAGATGAGTAAGTCTCCTACAGATACTAAACGGTGCTAAAAATTCTAGGAAATTTCGTAAGAATCAGGATTTTCGAAAAGCATTTATCTATTATAGGAATTAGTATATAAAATTTAATTTATAATTTTATAATATTAGTCAGCCTTAAATACACGCATATCATCCCTGTAAAACTGTCTTAATATGAAATGCGACATGATTAAACCATGTCTATCGATGTATTTATCCACATTTCCTATTGAGGCAGTTTGGGATTAATTATATGACGAAATAGATATCATATCCTTCAGGAAACAAGATCGTTATGACCATATTGTCCCTAGAAATGCAATTTAGTATGTTAATTCTTCTGGATTAAAATATTTAATTAAAATGTCACTACCAAAGGGAGGTAATATAATTTTTTGATCATTTTTGGATAAGATTGTCTTTAAAAACGTAAATATCCTTTTGGATAAAATATCTATTCATATTCAGAAATTTTGTCACAGTTATTTCGGGAAAAGTGGACATACAAACAAATTATAATGTAGTGTCTGTTTAGTAAATACCTATTGATGCATACTTAACAGCTTTAAATGTGTTTCCTCTCGTTAGTAATAAAATAAAGCTGTACTATGTACATATTATGTACCTACATATCTTCCGCTATTACCAAATCGTAAATAGCTTAGCTTATTCCACCGAGGTTATAAACGACGGAGACAAGGTAAACATTATTTATTTACAAATTAGATTAAAGTTAGCCAAGACCAAGACCAAAAGAGTAAATGGGAGTAAAGAGAGTGAGAGGAAGGAGAGCAAAGGCGAAGGCGAGCCGATAAAAGGAATTGGATCGAAAGGAAGCCAACCAAAAAACCGAGAGAGACAAGACAAGACACGACAAGATAAATAAAACCTTTGGTCTTTAGCTTATGTTGTTAGCTGAACTCTTTGAAACTCTGTTTCTTTCAATGCTACAGCTACGTAAGTAAGTAATGTAACTGTAACTGTATTCCTTCTATATATTCAATACGTAAAAATACAAATACATACATATGCGGTAAGTAACTAGCGTAATGTAAGTAAAGTAAAGTAAAGTAAAGTAAAGCAAAGAAAGCAATAGCACGCCACAGCGTGTCTAGTAATAAATGCCTTTGATCTTCTGTCTCTCTCCTCTACACTTTTTCAGAACTGAACAGACAATTCAACATTCAAGTCAAAGTCACCCTCTTTTAGTATATTTATATGTATTTCTGCTGAGTGTGTACCTTTAAAGTGTAATGTAATGTAATGTAATGTAACGCAATGCAATCTAATGTATGTCTCTGGCTGTCCTGTCCTCATATATTTTTTATATTTACAATAAGCTATCATCCTTTACTATGTATATTTAGTATACGTACATAGATACAAAATAGAGAGCCTTCTTGACTTACTTGGCTTTGACTTGACTTTACATTTTGTTGTGATGTGAAGTTTTAAAAAAGAGTTCCTTACGTACGTCATACTTTAGTACTTTGAAGAGACAATCCAGACCAGACCATAGAAGAGATCATTCTGTAGTATTTCTAGGTAGGGTAAGTAAGTAGTAAGAAAAGGAAATGTATAATGAAACGAGATGCCATCGCCATGTGAATAAATGCTGAATGTGTTCAGTTCAGCTCAACTCTTCGAAATCTGAATACGTAAGTGTGCATAGTGCATACTTACAGTTTGTGTCTAACATTACATAAACCATTCACTATGTAATATGTACCGCGTGTAATATACATATGTCATTGTCAAAAGGATCTACAGGGCAGGAGAACCACCAAAACAAAATTCTCAAGAATGTTCTAAGTTGATAATTTTTAAATTATTGTGTATTTTGCTAATTTGCCATTTTTCGTGGAGTAATTTATGGCTAGGATTAATTTATAATTAATTATTAATTATGAATTAATGGAGAATTAATTATAGCTAGGTTAAGTTCCAAATGCTGGATATTCTTCTGATAATTAATTGGATTTAAAAATTAATAAATAGATACATAAGGTCCAAAATATCCTCATGTACAATGTTTGAAGTCAGTTTATGTTTATGACTGGCATAAACTGGACAAAGTTTGATAATAAAACCTAGAATTGAATTGATGATAAATAAAATATGTAATTTTATGAGAAAATGGCATTATTGCACAAAAATGTCCCCATTTTTTAGCAAATTAACTTTATTAAGTCTAATATTTCTTTTGCTGGAAACATTTTAATGTTTCTGAAAAATGTGACATAAAATGTTTAACTCGTGTGATAAAATAAACTTTAAACGCTATTTTTAGACAAAAAGTTACATTTCTCCCTTGACGATTTCTGTGCCGTCGACATACATTTATGCATTTATGTATATAGGTTACCTTGTGCAAAGGATAGCTATAATTTGTGTACCTTTGTGTAGCTTATGTATTATGGGATTGCTAAAGGTAAGGTAACATTCAAAAATTCAAACATTCAAGATTCAGTTCAGTATTCCTTATGCGTGTTGAGGACAAGACTGAACTACACAGTCTACTACAGACATTTCTACAGTATTGTGTGTGTCATGTTAAAGTAATGCATTCAATTCAAGTCAAAAGTCAAAGGCTCGGCAAATACATAAAATAAAGTCATACGTTATGTTACGTTACATTATGTTATAAAATATACGTTCTGTTTCTACTTCTTAGAACAGCAGATAAGTGTAAGTACTTATGCATAGAGATATGTACATACAAATATAGAATTTAACTAACTGATGTGAATTGGAGTTCAGGCCAGGCACAGAAACACATGGATCTTTATTTTGACAGAACCCCCGCATAGTTATACATGGCAAAGACTACAACTACAACTAGGAAGGGAACTATTTATGTACAGGAGTTACTCTGTACAAGCCATACCAGAAATATATATCCTTTTGAAGTATCTATATTTATTTCTATGCATTAACTTATGTAAGGTTAGTAAGTTAGGAAATAGTAAGTCTAGGAAGTAGCTAATATCAAGTTTGCCATATTTTTCTTATTTTTTAGAGCAAAACACCTGCGACAGAAAATTTAATCACATGTAAGCTATTGCCAATTGATTTATGCTACTATGAGCGGGTCTCCCCAATAGGTTCACCCAAATTTTGCCAAGGCGAGCATTTCTAAGAGTCTTTATTTTAAAATTTTTGAAAATAATGAATTTTTATCCTCTTAAATTAGATCAGCATTACGTTTTCTGGTTTTGGGCTCCTGGTCCAGAATTCGAGGTACATAAAACATAAATCCACTATTTAACATTCAGTACAAATATTTTTGATTGATGAATACAAATCTGTATTAGTTTTTTTTTTAATTTTCGCATTTTTAGTTCTTATGTCCAAACTTCGGTTCACCTTTTCTAGGATCCTCAAAAATATTTTTATACTTTCACCAGTTATATTTGTCATAAATTAAAGGAATCAATTCTAGCACTTTAATAAATCTGGCACGCTTGCCTACTAACTTAGTAGCTTATAGCTTAACATTATTATTCTTATCTACAAGTATGTAGTAAGTATAACCCGCATGTTAAAGTTAAAATACAAAATAGCTTTATGTATGAATAGATTTTGTATGCAGTTCGAATAGTTAAAACGCTAAAAACTAAAGTCTGTCAGTTTCTGTAGTGTGTATCTGTCCTGTGCTGTGCTATGCAAATGAACTCAACTTATGTCAGCTCAAGTTAAAAATGAAATACAGAGAAAGTTATGTTATGTTATGTATACCTTCTTATGTCAACTCAAGTGTGATGTGGATGTGAGCTGGAGCTATAACCATATTTCTTTATATTCTATGCATAATATTATGATTTACATTTTATTTTATTTTCTCCATAGGTACTTCTGTTTCATATGTTGCACAATCTTCCTACCTACAACCTAGCCTAGCAATCGTTTGTGATTATTCCTTTTTCTCCCCTGTCCTGTCCTGAAAGAAAATCCAAAATATAGTTTTGTTTTGAATTCCTTAAGATTTTTCAGATTTCCCAAGCCAGACCAGACTTCCAAAAGTAATTTAAAGTAATAAGGAAAGAGGGAAAGTTTTGTTTATATCACCCGCATACAAATTATCAACAAACAAATGAAACAGGGTAAAACTTTGAGGAGATGAAAAGAAACGGGAGGAATGAATGAATGAATGGAAATCTAGCTGAAGTGAAAAGTAGGGTTCTTAACTTATTTACTTTAGTATTACGGAATACAGTAGACACTTTGGTGTTTTTCGTGATATGTCGTGTCAAAGTCAAATTCGAAATCTAAAGCATTTCTCAATATAATTTTGTTTCAACCCTCGACCATACAATCTCAAATACAAAAATATTCTGTACACTTCTGTTTGAATTTCAATGCAATTTTTCTTAAATTTGAATTCCTTTATATAAAAAGTCGTAAGATTCTACTAACCTTAAGACTAAAACACTTGGGGTGTATGTACTTGTTATAAGAATTACTCTCTATTTCTTTTGGTTTACCGTTTACCCTGTCACAAGTTTATCTAAAGATTGGGTGTCTTGTCGGTGTCATATTCATGAAACTTAACTGATGTGATCTATAATGTTGTTATGTTGTATTTTGAGTTTAGTATTTGTAGTAGCCAGATTTTGATTTTGGTTTTGGTTTCTTGTTCTAAAGAACACACACAAACTCTGCTTAACTTAACCCAAGTTCACTAACTCTTTTTTGGTGACTTGAATTGAATGTTGAATTTTGTCTTGTCGTTGTAGTGTCCTTTGTTCTGTTTTTCAAAAGACAAGAGAGGAAAAGAGTCAACTGTAAAGTATTGGAGAACCCTAACTAAAGAAAACCCTTGAGGACTTTTACTTGGCTGGGTTCACTTCATGGTTTGGCTTGACTTGTCTCTTTTATTTTCTTGGCATAGCAATAGTACTATGTATATAGCTGAGATCGCGGCTTCTTTTGGTGAAACTTTATATTTGACAAGAAACATGAATAAAGAAGGTAACTTAAAGCAAGGGGAGAAAAAGGAGAAAAAGTTTTGGCTCCCCGGTTCCCTTGTTGAAAGAGTGAGTGAGTGAGTTGATGTGATTCTTTCTTTTGATTTCAGTAGCTCTTATACATAGGTATAGTGTGTACTACCTGACTTTTGATTTGCATTGATTTGATTTGATTGAAAGCACTTTTTCATTTGCATTCATAAATACATACAGAAATACATACAATCTCTTGACATTTACATTCCAAACATGAAATTACATTAAAAAGTGACATGGCAAGGCACAGAGGGTGCAATTCTTTTAAATATTATATCACTCACATCAAACCCTATAGAAATTCACCCTATACATTCATACAACATTCATTTACTTACTTGTCGTTAGTTTCCAACAATACATAATGAAAGGGTGAGCCAATTCAACAAACTTTCCATTAACTATTTTGTGAATAAGAATTTTATACATTGCTCATACTTATCAATGTAACTTGTTATGAATATTAATTCAATTAAAAAGTGTGTGTAAACATTCACTTTACAGAAAATATTGATAATATCATTCACAAGGGAGATGCACACACACATGTCTTCTGCTTATAAGAAGTGTTGAATTATTTAACCCAAAATATTTAACAAGCCCATTTTTCTCTCATTTTATCTATTTAGCTTAATAATTACAAATAATTAAACCATTAAAGACTGTCCATTGGCATTTAAATGAAAATTTATTTATAATTTAACCACATAATATGTGTAAATTCGTCCCCCATTTCGAAAATTGCAGTTCACAGTTACGCATTTTAATATTGTGGATTGTATTGCATTCATTTAAAATCCTAGTGTCTCGTTCCTTATATAGTATAGTTAAATACACTCTCTAGTTTTGAATACTTCCATTTGTCCATCCATTGTGTACACAAATCACTCCTTTCAGTTTTCTCAAAGTTTCGGTCTGATTTCTACCTTTCGTTCCGTTATGTTAGAAATAGAATAAACTTTTTTCATTATAAATAGTACTTACTAAGAATGAGATATAAAAAATGAAACATTTATCATTTCTATTCATGTACTTCAGTCTAGCGTAGCTTATTGAATTATTTTCCAATGTGATCCACAGTTCAGACTTCAGACACAGTCAGGTAAGAGTAAGAAATAAGTGAAGCTCCTTAGAGTACAAATATAGAATACATGATCGGATTACTCTTCCTTGTTCCAACATTGCATTGTATATTCCAGGATATCAAGTCCTGTTCTTATCCTACAGAATTTAAGCAGACTAGACCAGATTCACATAATATTATTGTGGAGATCATTTTATATAAAGTCCCTAAACTTTGTAAAACATACAGGGCTTAGGTTTATGATTCTGGATTACGAAATGGACTTACAGGGACTCTATGTATTAAATGGCTGCGATTCCAAAATAGATTTAATATGAAGGTGAGCAGCGTGGTGTGGTGTGGTGTTACGTTGTGTGAGGGATGCTAGGTTAAACTAGACTCATTTATTTTATCACGGCTGTCAGCTTGAGATTATGCTTTCGAATTTTGAATGTAACAACACGCCACAACACAGCCGTATCTGTGTCCCTGTCCATATTCCTAGATATTGTTTGTTAGACATAGATACATATGTAAGTAATATAGATTCTCTTGAAAGCTCGGGAAAGACAAAGTTATCATAAACTTCCAAAAACAGATAACATAACTAAAACGCTAAAGCATAAAACATGAAACACTGCTGTCGCCTGATCCTGATCCTACCTTCCAATTGCATTGCATAACACACGTTAGCTCACTTAAATTGAATAGTTTACTTCAGAGGAAGTCATAAAACTATATTAGTAATTTAATCAAATGTACTAATCGTAAACATTTATGAGTATGACGAGGAATTTATAAATTTTTACCTTTAGAAGAATTCTTAAAGTCACAGGGTAGGTCAATGAGAAAGCGATTCTGTTTCACAAATTACGAGCACGGATTATTCGCCAATTTCTGCAAAGAAAACAAAATAGATTTTAGCACAATTGCAACATTGTATAATAAATGTATTAAATTAATATCGTCCTTATTATAATTAATCTAGAATAACTTCTTTAAAACTGTACTATTATAAAATATGGAAAAATGCAATGGTAGATATGGATAATACTACGTACATTTCATATTAAGATAGAGATGTGAAATATTCCCTTCATATTAAGTCAAAATTGGAGTATTCCACATTTATTATGGCACGGATGAAATCTTTATTAAGATTTGATTAAATAATCATGGAAGACTACTTTAAGTTTGATACGTAGAAATTAAGGGACACCAGTTAACCTATTATAGGTAATAATTCTGTTTTATAAATAATCAAGACAATTATTAAGGGGCACTTTAATTCATATAAAAAAGTACAATGTACACATTTAACAGTAATTTAAGTATATAATTTTGTTTCTGCCCGATTTTCTTATTTAATTAAATACGGATTTCAATGTGTATATAATTTACAAGAAAAGAATGTACCTATAAGACAAAAGAGATAACTCCTAACTTTTGTTTCCTGTCATGTTCACATTATGTTAGGAAGGAAGAAAGCATAAAGAGTTACACATTTAAAGGGCAAAGGTGTTTGTGGACATGACATTTCATGTCAAGATATACATACACGTTTTTTTGTCTTCCCAGCACCCAAAACAGCCATAGAAAATAAATTGCTTTGTTTCCTCATACAAGTTCTGCATACATATATTATACATTACATATACTTTTAGTTTCTCTAAGCATACTTTGCTTACTTTCTGCTGACATGACGTTACTAAATGCATTTACACTATTACACTACAAAAAGGTATCCATATCTATATATAAAGTGCATTGCATTATTTATTCCATCCAAGATGAATGAATGTTTCCAACATCTTTCATGTATCTGTATCTCTAGGAATAAAAAACATAAGCTCAAGCTGTGGGGGTTCCCCTTGTTATTTATAGGTCCATTCTATAATTCTATCCATGGATATTTCATTTAAACACTAACGTCTATCCTCTGTAACGTCACGGCTTATATTAATATGAAATCCTAAGTATGATATAAGAATGAAAAGGTAACGGAAGAATTATAAAGATTCATAGATTACAAAACATCCTACAAATAAAATGAAACTGCATCACATCACATTATATAAAACTTAAAGACGGTATATTCAGGCCAAAAGGCTCAGCTCATCTTTAATATTAGGACGAGAATAATAAATAGTTCGCCTTAGCGTACTATATATACCTAGCTACTGCATACTTTTTATTTACAGTATCAAGTCTCATTTAGACCTATGCACTTCATTTCTACTTTCTACCTACAACAGTACAAACAGAATCACACTGCACTAATGTTTCTTCATATTTACATCATTACATTACGCATCAAGAATAATAAACTTTCACTAATAGCTTAACATAACCGTAATTCAAGTCAACTCAACTTATTTCTGTTTATCCCAATCTCAGCAAAAAATTTCACGATACACAGATAATCTGTTTTTAGTTCATCATTATCATAGAAAATTATTATACACATACCTATAGTTACCATTTAACTTAATAGACAGGAAATATGTCATAGGCACCCCATAGGCACGAGGAAGGGCATTAATCCGCAAGAAAGCTACTAAATTCGACTTATTTCATTTTAAATCATTTTTAACAAGGTTTCTCCATAATATATGAATTTTTACCATATAAGCATATAACGTTGCATATATCGCTGAAAAGCATGTAAATTTTGTTTAGAAGATGACTATTATTATAATTACATAACTGAAAAAGTATATGTAGATTTTCTGAAAAATAAAGCGGTTCCATCTGCCTAATTGCCCTATGTGCCTGCGACATGTTATACATTTAAGAGAAAGCTGAGTGAAAGTGAATCTACTCTAATTTTTAAATTCAGCTGAATTTTTAATAATAATTTTTAATAGTGTGAAGCATAACAAGTTAGCTTTACGATATTACATCGTGTTAGTCCTTTGAAAGTGGGAACTAACGTCTTGTCTAGTCCCTTAGTGTCTAACGTGCAGATCTGTATCTCTAATTCATCTTAATACTACAAGCCAGACGAGGAGAACAGAATGTAATGTAAAATGTAATGTAATCTTGTGTCTCGACATATTTAAGTAAACTTCGTAGAAATTGAGTGAGTGAAAGTAAGACAGAGATTGTTTTCCATATTACAACACGGTAGGTTGTATGTCTTTAGGTGCATCAAGAATCAAGCCTGTGTATCAAGTATATTAAGAAACAAGGGAAATAATGAAGGAAATGCTATTACTATGGATGTGACTGAAGTGAAGGGCAGGCGAGAATATTATCATTATACTTGACTTTGACTTGAGGAAATATTTATAGATGCAACTTCCCTGTATGTATATAAGGGAATAAGGATTTTCGTGTATAAGTATATTGTATACATACACGGACGTATTTAAAACAATGGTTATGGTTTATTTCTATCCTCCGTGTTGAAATTATGGGGGAAACTCCGTTTTCACTTCACTCCTTCCAGCTTTGCATTAAAATCGTAAGCGACAAGACAATGCAAACAATTCTTCCAAAGGAATGCATTAATGCATACTGGAATCTCCCTTTCTCCTTAAGTTACTACGTTAGATTCTGTTTGCATTGTTATACGCATTTATATAGACAAATCGTAAGTTTACGCATTTTCTTACGTTAGTATACCTTGCGTATGAAAAATTTATACTTTATATGGTATAAGAATAGTGTTTGCTGTTTTAGAAATAAAAGTAAAAGTAAACTAAGTAAAATGTATATGGGAAAGGGAGACGGTAAGGGACTTCTCGAATGATTTCAATCTTTAATTTCTAATTTGAGCTGAGCATCTTGTCTTGTCTTGTACGTCTGTCTGAATTTATGAAATGAAAAAGACGTGAAAGATGAAACTCATGAATTTCTTGTGAGCGAGCGTGGAGAAAACTTTTGTTCTTATTCTGATCTCTAAACGTCTACTAAGGAATATAGTTCGAGATTTTACTTCCTGGTCTGGAGGGAAAGTATTCTAAATCTTTCTTATGTACCTCCTAACTCCTATTTCGTTACAAATGCAAATAGTGCATCTTTTATAGCTGAATTTGCTATGCATTAGTACAAGTACAAATATTTAGTTTTGCTGTACGTAATAAAGGGAAATATTAAAGAAAGGTTGTTGTTTACGTATAGTAGGGGGATTAATCATAAGCTAAACTGTATACAATGCAAAATGCAATACATAAAACAAAAGCACTGTTATATACTAAAGGTCTACATAGAAAAAGTATACTTTACATACCTTTGCACACATTCTTTGCTTATATTTACTAGACAATTTCTAGTTGGATGCTCCATGCATTTTTTTAGCTATTTACTAATATAACGTAAGGAAAATAGTAAATCCATGAACACATTGTATTGTATTGTAGCTAAGATAGCGAAAAAGCCAAAGCTAAGCAACCAACCATTAAAGAAGAACTTGGCAATGAACTTGGCTTCGTTTACTTACTTTCGTTAGTCTGCTTTTGACTCTGACTCTGACTTTGGCAACTGTTTAGTTTCTTGCGTTCGTTATTGTTAAACGTGTTCTCCCATAAAAAATCCAATCCACCCTGCTGTTGCATACATACACAATACACATAGCCAAGCCAAGCCAAGTCAAGTCTCGCCACGGTGAAAAAATATAAATATTTTACTATCACGAACCAAAACAGAGAAAAACAAAGAGAAATTAATGATGATTTTTCTATTTAGCATACTGTAAGTCTAGTACAGTGTTCAGGAAATGTAAATTTAGCTGTTAGACAGGACAGACAATAAACTGAATAAACTGAGTAAACTGAGTGAGCTAACTAACTAACTAGACAGATTGCTTCATTTCTATTCATTACTCTAAATGTAACTAATAAAACTTCCATCTCACTATTACAGTCACGGCAGATAATTTTTCTTTAGTTTAGAATGAATTAGCACATGGACTAAAGCTAATAACTCACTCTGCCTCTTGTCTTAACCCTTGCCTTAGTCTAGTCTACCCAAGGGATAGAAATACATGTAGAATTGCTCCGTATACATCTGTGTATACGCAGATAAGACAGAAAACACGATTTGGAAATGAACTCTTAGACTCTTAGACTTTTAGAAGGAAGTTACTTAATTTACAGAAGGAAATGCACTCTATGTATATGCTACACAGTAGGAGAAAGGAAATAAAGTTGCAAAACTTTTAAAGAGTCTTGATTAGGACTAATGGGATCATATTTATTAGCTGTGAGCCTAAATTCTTTATTCAACCAGGCCAGAAGAAGAATTAGTTAGTTAGGTAACCAAGATATATGTATGTATATGTACGTAGAGTTTCGCTGTCTATGGGTATGTCTCTGTCCTCCTCTTAACTTAACTAAAACTGAACAAAAGTTAAAACACACGCATTATTTCAACAGGGAGCCT